>JAPYMA010000289.1:0-230811 GCA_035041965.1 Anisakis pegreffii | reverse complement strand
CGTTTATGAGGATGAAAATATTTACGGATTTGCATAGCTACAGTGGAGAATTTGACCGGCTCTAATGCAAATACATACAATACATGTCATGCGTCTTCCTTTTCAAACCTTATGAGGGAAAATTCGAATGGTTTTACTTTTCAACGCCTTGTGAACGGTGAACAGTCATTTACATTGCGCTTTCTTTCCCTTCTCTTCCTAACTATTCATTGCACTCTCTACATCCCTCTTCAACCAATCACTCATCACATGCAAACATTTCGCGCGCGGGCTCGTACCTGTCTGGGCGCTGTGGCGCCCAATATCAGCAAGAATACCCTTAATTGTTTCGGTGGTATGAAATTAAGTGGGCACATGGGAATTGGCAAGCAAATGCAAAATCTTAACTTTACGATAAGAACGATGAATGGTTCAGATTTGCCGCGTAGTTTGAACGGTGGGCACCCTAAGCAAGCGCATTTAAATCGCGTGGATTGTCGTCGATATTGAAAAGCTAAAATATAGTTGAAAATTTATATTTGCGCTTTGTTATGCCATTAAATTTCAGAAATGTGATTATATTCCTTTAGCATCACTCTTAGTATTTTTCTCATACATTTCTCTCATAATAATTTCTCTCATACACATTTTCCCTTTCTCTCGTACATAATTATTTGTCAACGTTCGATTCGTGCATGCCCTAAAGGTTTTGATAGGCGCTGTCTTCATGTATTGAAGTTCTTAATCAGGATTAATTTCTGATTTTATTTATACGTTTGTAATTTACAGGGCTGTCAAATGGAATCAGTTCCAGATGGAACATGCTTGCAGACTCTACACAAACCGCAAGACGAAGCAGTAACAGTGAGAAGAGCTCGTCGACGATCAACATTTTTGATTCCTCGCGTAATAATGTCTTTCTTCTCAAACGCTCTGTTCTCGTCTATAGCATTAACTGCATTTTCATTGATGCAATAATCGCAAATAGAAATCAGTTCCAAAAAAGTATTTGACCTTTTATTTCAAATTGTAGAACCAAACTATGCAACACAATGCTGTTATATAGAAGTTCTTCACTGCAAGATTATGGCTTATAGAGCTTATGTTTGTATTATACATTCAAAATAATATTGCAAATTAATATTTGTTAATAGTTGAATGATTTTATCGACACCTTCACTGATTATTTGTAGATTTATGGAAAATTTGGCAGTTGATTGTTTCCCGTATGGGAAATGTTGTTTCTCATTTTTTGTTGCGTTCTCGAATTTGTCAGTTTTAGCCGAAAACGAACGAAGAGCATGTTTTGGAAGGATTAGGTGACGCTAGTCATGACAGTTCAGAAGATAGCTGTCAACAGGAATCAACCGAAAAACAAATCGATACGCCCAACTGCAAATCAGATTTACTGGTGACCGTTCGTCGATCATCACGTAAATCAACTGCAGTTTCAAGATATCAATCAACAAACAATAATTCCAAGCTTAAACGGAATTTTGAGGTTAAATTTCATGCCTTTTTCTCATCATTCATTTTTTGGTAGGAAATGGTATAAGTAGAGCAAGGTTTCGCTATTATTAATAAAGAAAATAGTTTTTGATTTTTATCAGGAAATCGATGATATTACAAGCGTCTTTTATGTAATCTGACGCTTATCGAATTAGTGACAAAATTCAAAGAAGTTGTTCACTTTCGAGAACATTTCCGAGCTGAAAATTGTTTGATGGTGAAGTATGTCACTATTAAAGATTCACTCCATCAACGCATTGCCTTATGTTTTTGAGTATGGCCACGTATGACCACTACTTTTTATTGAGCGAACATTCAGATGTAATGAAGTGGTGGTAATGGTTAATTTGTAAAAGAAAACACTTCAATGAGACAAATATTTCAGTTCTGTTTTGAACCAGTACCACAGCAAGTTCGACCAATTTTGCATTTGAGTGCAGCACAGCGTGCGGCCCGAAGATTGTCGATGAAAGCATCAACGTACCTAAGTAAAAAGCGCGTTTGTATTAATGCGGAACCCGTGGTTATCGATATCACTCCAAGATCCGGCAAAATACCTGGCGTTATTAAAATGCCTGATTCACCCGAACTGTTAGATGTAATTTTTCATCTTTATGATTTTGATATTATTCTCGCCTCAATTCTACAAATCATTGGAGGGGAGTAGAGAAAATTTTAGGTCAATGTTTGAGAGGAAGATTCGTTAATAAATTAACGAATGATGAATAGATAAAACGAACGGAAAATTTGTTTGAGGAACCTATATTAATTTAGCGAAAAAAGTTAGTATTCGTATTACAGAAGAGGTGAAATGTTCATTTCAGCTTGTGATATTAAGTTAATTCGAAAAATGAGTTGGGACACAAATCTGAGTCCATTTTGGTTCCATTTTTGTTTCGAGAAATATCCATTCATCTGTGCAGAGAAGTTGTTCACAGCGAACGAATTACTGACGCACTTTAGTTGCAATGGTATTGCTTTTCGAATGAAAGTTGTATATGTTGCTTGAATCAAATTACATAAAGTGTTCATTTCTAGGATGAACCAAGCGCTGAAACGTGTATCGCAACTTGTCGACGTAATATCCTTCCACGACTGGAGATTGATCAGGTGTTATCTTCTTTCAGCTTCGTTTTTTGATGTGAGACGTTGCGAATAGTCGACCAAAATTGAACGATTGCCCTATATTATTCGTTCATTAAGCATTTCATGGGAGGGGGTTACACTGGCTTGCATATCTGTTCATAGATGGATTTGTCTGTTGTGCGACGAGGAATAAATGCTGAATAAAATTAAGTTTCGTATTTCAGTGTCATTCTGTCATATAAGAGTGTTCAATTCAGGCATCAAGCGATGAAAGACATAGCTGTTCTCCTCAAAATTCATCACAGTTTCCTTTATCCAATCTGGAGAGTGGAATCAGAACCGATTCGACGAAAGAGAATATCGCTAAAATTGATGATGGTTTAAATCGCGAAGAGGAAACACATTTACGGATGGTTATCAGTGAGGTAAAGAAGAATCAAGAAGATGATAAAGTTCATCGAATATCAGAGCGAGATGAACCAGAGTTGTGTAGAACTCTTCCAACTGTGTGTTCAATTGATAAGTGAGTGATCCTTCTATGTGAACTTTAAATGAATGTTAGGGGAAGAGAGAGCATGAAGAATAATGTTACCGAAAAAAAATTTTATTATAGGATCTCCGCATGGATGAATGTGTGTAAACCACTGCGAGGGAATCTTGATGGTGACGATAACACCAACAGTAAAGTGAACAGTTATAAGGATACAATTACTAATCGAACTGTCAACAGTTCCCCAAAGCAACACGCCTCGGATCCGATCTTATCTTTTTGCGTTGAACCAAACAAGAATGAAAATAAAAAAAGTGAGCTGTTACGTTCCGTTTTTGGAATTGATCAAATTAATCGGGTTATCATTTCAGCAGTTAGCATAAATTCTTTTCATCATTTCCATTAAAGATCATCATATGCAAATATATTCATCAGAATTGCTCATTCGATAGTTTCTGTTTAGATGGGTTAATCGTTGGTGTAGATTCATCTTCTAATGAATTGAGTGTATCATCCAGAAAACGCAGAAAGTCGTTTGTAGCTGCAAACGAACGACTAAACACACTTCTACTTTGCAAAGTAAGTTGTTTCGTTCGATGACTGTTTAATTGTATATTTGAATCGGAGAAGTGGGCATTTAATTTTTAAGGTCTGATATTCGAATGAATGTCAGCAAATTGCAATGATTCTTCAGAATTTGAACATTATTTCTAAACCGACAAAATAATTCATGCGGTTTGTGATGATCCGAATAATTTGCTCGTTACGTTGATTGTTCATCAGTCTCTTCATTCCCATTCCCATTTATTTTCTGTTGAAATGAGGATCAATCTTTCAGAAAACGTCAAAAACGGTGAATGAGAATGCCGAAACTGTTCGAGACGCGAAAGGTACTGCATCGTCCGTTCAGATTATGAACACCAGATTGGCGCCTATCTTCGCAAAGGTGAAAGAGAAATCCAAACCTTTGGAAAGTGCTGCGAAGGCGAAGAAAAAGAAGGATAATACAGCTAAAATCGAAAAGAAGAAGAAACAAAAAGTTACATCTAAGGCATCTAAAGAACTGAAACCAATAAATGGAAATTCAACGGAAGGTTCTAAGAAGGATCGTCGAGTTGAAGTAATAACGTGCGTGACAATATTAGATGATGACAGTGATGATGTTGTTATGATGAAAGAAAATAATCTTGGTACTTCTCAAAAAAAGAATACAAACAAAAAGGATTATGGTAGTCATGGAAAAATGATCCCGTCCAGATCATTCACTTCGAAGAAAGGTGAAATTTTTTGTACCTTTCGTGGCGTTTAAGTTCGATTAATCAATTGTGATGAACTGTACTGCTCTCTACGAAGCTTTTCGTCGGATTCTTATTGAGCTTATCAAATGAATTGATATGTTACGAACTGGTGATATTTTTTTTTTCAGTACATATTGAAAGGATTGATTACGCTCCGTTCTCAGCGTTTGGTCATATTGGTTTGGTTTCTGATGCTGAGAGCAGCGACGTTCCCCGAGCAGCGCCATATCTCAGGTTGCAGAAACGCTCTTCCGCGTTCGTTCATTCAGAACTGAGGAGGCCATTAACGTTCGGTGATTCACGAGATTGGTTTGCCGAGAGAGTGGAGCCTTCTTCGGGTCTTGAATTGATGCACACTGATGATAGTGAAATTTCGAATACAGTTTCAGCTGATGCTATTTGGGAAAGCGAAGAAACAAAGTAAGTACCTCGCAGCCGCAACACATTTCTTGATTTTCCGTTGTTCTTGTCATATGAATTCATTTGTTTTGTTCTATGTGAAATGAAATCGGTTCTGTTTTGAATGCTGAATGTAGTTTATCAGTATGTGTTACTGTAGGATAGTTTGATTTTAGGTGAAAGTTTGTTGTGTCTTCAGGATGAACAATGAATCGGATATGTTTAATTATAAAGAATTCTAGTGAAATTTGAACAGATGTGATTGTCAATAACTCAATTTGATTATAATACAGTTCCAGTTGCATTTATGGTCATGGTCCACACCAACTCAATGTATTCTATTTTGTCATATTCCATCATTTTTCAAAATTCTCAGTATGAATGACCATCAAAAAAGAATCGAATCGTTACTTGATAAGCTCGATCGCGAACAATGGTGCGATGCCATGAAACCGCACGACTCGGAAAATTTTGTCGGAGATAAAGCAGCGCTAGTGGAGGTTCAGTCGTGGATTTCAAACTGGAAGAAACACCTCGAGAATTCCTTGCGACGCTCAGTTACGTCTCGTATGTACATCCGATTAATCACAAACAATTCTCTATTTTGCAACTTTTGTTTAATTTTTAATAATTTAATAAATTGTATATGCAGTTTAACATGTTGCTACATATCACTGTTTTTCTGTTGTCTGTTATTGAACAAAATTCAATTCAACGATTACAGCAAGCCAAACAGAAAGAATGCAAAAGCGAAAAAATTGTTTGTTGTATTCGGATGACAGTGATGAAGAATACACCAACGATAACGGAGACGTGTCAGAAAGTGTTCTCATTCTTTCAGGGCCGTGTGGATGTGGTAAAAGCACACTGGTTAATTTATCGTTCATTTTTGACCTTTCCAATTTTACGATCTCTAAAATTAAGTGGATAATGATTCTGAATAATTAAACGGATAATATTGGTAATTCATTTTAACTGTACTAGTACCATCGGATATGTTTTTTTATTTCGTCTTCATTTACTTGATACCAACGTCTCATCGTATTCGTGATGTCCGAAGCAATATTTTCAAATTGAGCCATTTTGAAGGTTCACTTAATTGCTGAAGAGTTGCAAATGCGTCTTGTTGAGTTGTCAGCCAGTGAAAAACGTAGCGCTAATCTGATACGATCAAAAATATCTGGTGCAACGCAGAATTACCAAGTGAGTTATGGTTATAAAGATTATTGACTATAACTGTGGCAACCATAATCTTAATCATAATCGTAATCTTAGTGCTATTGTAGTAACCATTTACCAGAATAGCTATGGACAACACAACTTCGAAAGCAATGAGTTTTATGATCAGATTTAAACATGGGCTTGCTGAGCGCATTATTCTGTGTTGGCTCAGTCTTTACGTCATTTGAAAATAAAATTTCGATTTCCGTTTGTGAATCTCAACTAATTTAGGTAGCGGTCTCACCTCTGATGCGATCGTTCAATGCGACACCCCTTTGTGCACAACCACCAATTGTTTTGATCGATGATGTAAGCGTTTTGATCTCGTGATCATTACTCAGTCAGTGTTGATGAAGTCGTTCGTCAATTGAAGCGCCCGTTCATTCTTATATAACTTTGTTATGTTGAGAAAAAAAGAATTTATAAGGCCTCAAATCGAACTAACAACAGCATTCTGAAGTCAGTTTTCGCAAATAGTCGCTTCCTAAGGCTTCAGTCGGTTTTGATTTTGACTAGTCACGCACACCGAATTCACGCTTTATTTCTTAGGCTGACGTAACATTTGGTGATGAAGAAAACTTCTGGTCAACATTAACGACTGTATGCTCGGAAGCTAGAGCCCCCGTTGTTGTGACTTGTTCCGGTAAGTTTAGGCGTCTTGTGACGAGTGAGCAGAACATTACACGTTCGTAATTTTCAGATGCTGAACTTGTTCGTCGGGAGCTTCCTGTCGCGGCTCATCATGTTAATATGTTTCTTCCAGATGAGCATCAAATATGTGAATATCTTAATGTTAGTAGCCGTTTATTAGGATCAGATCTTTTCGTTTTCGTTGTTCCCTTTGATGTTCATTCCGTGAAAGTGTTTATTCTTCATTTTTGTTGTAATTTTATCTGGAAAACAACTTGCATATTGTGTTTGGATGTGATTTTAAGGCGATACTTGTTGCAACTGGTCGAAATGATGTTCCGAATGGGTTTTTGCATAAGATGGTGAAATATCTGAGATATGATCTGAGAGCTTGCATCAATCATTTGCAAGTGTATTCCACTTCTTCACAGCTGTTGCTTAATTCGGTAGTGTATCTTTGAGTGTTTTTGCTCCTTATTTAAGTTCGGTTTGGTAGCATTTCTATGCGATTGCATGTTGATTATCAAGCAGTCGTATTAGTATTCTCGTACGCATTTCTTGTTCAGGTAAGCAACTTGTCCCATATACTATTTAAGATACCTGACGAAGATACTGATGCTGCGAGTGGCAAGAATGAAAACTACCTACATCGGGCATGCTACCTCAGTTCGATTTGTTATCACACTCGCCAGCCTCACCTCAAGCACAGTGCCGAATATCGAACTCACTATTGCGGTCCAATGACAGCAGTCGATCATGAGTATGTTCTTCTATCTCATCTTTTACAGTGTATTTCGTGATATTTTATGATATCAATGATATCAAATCGGACAACATCCTTAAGTTTGGCATTGTTACGTTTTATGTAATCAGCTGAACACTTTGAACAATATTCAACACAAGGTTCAGTGAGGATTCGCCTATTTGAATGTGTCTAATCCCATCGAGAATGTCACATATTCTAGTTATATCTCTTAACTACCGAAAATGCTTTCAGTATGGTTTCCCTCCATAAATCTTTTTCAATTACCATTGTTCGGACTTAATTTTGTGATTAGTTGAGAATATTTTGGGAGTTGATGGGACGACTTTAGATTATTTTCTGCTTTGATGCGCGACTGTAATTTGCTTTCATCCTCGTTGATTTGACTTGATGAAGAGTGAGTGAAATAACTTACGACGATATTTGTTACAATATTCAACGTTATTCTGCAGAGAATGGAATGAGCCCAATCGCTTACTATCTGAAGAATATCCATCTATTGTTGCTGAGGCGATTACTCCAATTCATGCTAGCATTTCGGATACACGCAGATTCCTGTTTGGTTGTGAATATCGTTCACTTGATGGTTTGTTTCATTTCTTGCATAAGTTTATTCATCTTACAACTGCAATCGTTTGTGGTATCATTTTTGTATGCCTCTCTTATTCTACAATATGAATATTTTAAGTGTTATCGCGATGTCAATTTCAGAGCTTGCTTGTGACTATGTTCCATATTTGGCACTGATCGACAAAGCGTGGAGAAAGGATAATGTTGCAAGACGTCGACTTCACTATTTCGACAACTTCAAATCAAATATTGGTGGAAGGCAGTTAATCAACAGTGTACGCTTATATTCATTTCCCAACACTGAATAACTTAATTCGTTTACATTGTGTGTTATTCATTGAAGTTTTTTTTGAGTCTCACTGTAGTGATCTCTAAATTTTGCTTGGCTCACCATCAACGGTAAAAAGGAATACAGTTGCTTATTGTTATTAGAGGAATACAGTTGGCTTATCATAATGAAATTTTTACATGATCATTTTTCCATAAAGAAATTCGAATTTAAGATTTCATGAGTTGTAATTTTTATGCGCTTATTGAAATGTTGCTGAAGTGGATCGTTTCCTGTCGCGACAGTCTAAATATTCGAGGAATTTTTATATCCTGTATGCCTTTTAGCACTAATTTATTTGAACATATTTTGCGTTGTCTGCTCAATGTTTGCCTTAACGCACGATTCACTCTTCATTTCATCGATTGGTGTTATTTTTTACTTTTTTTTAAAATGCGCATTGCTCTGTCTAATTTTTTCTGATTCTCTTACGGAATGTTGAATTTGAAAGTGCAAAAAATTGTAAATACATAGGGTATTGTATGGATATGAAAGGCAATATGTATACTTTTAAATGTCATTGTTTTATTTGCCGACAGGTCGGGAATTGTATTGTGCTCGTGAATTGTAATGAATGTTATTTCACATGTATGTGGAAGAGATGAAAGCACTTCGGAGCTGTTCCGAAGAATACAATTTTCGTGCAAACGATCAAACATCGCCATTCGTTTAGAAACATAGAGCACTAACACTTCAAAGATTAAACTGGTTTGTTGTGAGGAAGGAAAAAAATCATAGAGAATCATGAAGGAAAGTTGCAGTCGAGGACCTTGAGAATATGGTCGCGCCGAAAAGTTGGGGAAAAACTTTCATCCCCGAAATGTAACGTTTGAACTAGGATCAGTATAGCCTTGAAGATGGAAATGTTATTTAGGAAGGCGCCGAAATGAAGTAAATTGTAGAACAGAAAAGAGAAGGGCGCAGCCATAATGCAGTTTTACAGATAATACTTTATGGAACCACATGAAAAAATGAACAGCGCATAAAGCTTTGGCGAGAAAGAAAAAGAACAACATTCTGGAATGCCAACAGCGTAAATTTCATCTTCTCCACGTTGTAGAAATCTGCTCATTTCTCACAGAAAGTTACAAATTACATAAATGACTATCATCATGACGAGAAATGCCATTTTCTTCTCACCATAAAATCATGACATCCTTGTGGTAACGGAATTCGTCGATTTTTGAACTCTCAACGAGCATTATTTCCATTTTCTTCCACAACGAAACCACCTCTCAGCATAGATTAGTGTTAGAAACTCGAACCAATCTTCTCCTCACAAAAATCCTCCGCACGGACTTAAATTATCACGACAACGCGTGAGGAACCCCTGTTGGTGGGGATATTTCTCCTCCACCGCGGCGCCTCTGTGGACATAGAATTAAAAAAGCGTAAATTCATGGTCATAATTCCCAGTTCATATAAGATACGCAAATACAATACAATAAATTGTCGTAAATTCATACACTATATGCAAAATAGCCGGCCGAATGTGGATGGGAAGAGCAGTTAACTGTGACAATAGTGAAAACAGGAGTGATCTTGCACAGGCTTACGTGTGAAACGAACAATAATTAGCTGAGAAAATAAATACGTAAATAAATGAATTCCCAGTTGATTTTTACTTACCACAGCAAATGCTGCATGCAGATATTGAGGGAAGATTTGAAAGTAGCGAGGAACGGACTAATTCTGCCGAGTAGCGTTCAAGCGAAGATTAACGCTACTTTGTATGATTAGCGACAGTTTCACTGTAGAGGTATTTACTACTTTTCTGTCAGCGGATTGCTTTCAGTGGAACAAAAATACTTTTGCAGCGAATTAGCGATTGATTATCGGAGCTACATTTTTTTTCAATGGCTTGCTCCATAACGAATTTACGGTTATCGAAAATCCTGACAATCAGTGCTTGGCGCGGGTTCCGCTCAAACGATTCCGATGTTATTGTAATTTTATGACTTTTATTTATTCGATGGCTATTTTATGAGTACTTATGTTAATGAAAAAACTGCTGTTTTACTATGTTCGATACTAAAAACTGTTGTTTGATGGCCATTTTATGAGTACTTTTACTGTGTTTATTGCGTCTTGCAGTAAACAAGTTGTAAACCGTTCTTTTTATGTTCATTGAATGATCAATTTCGATACGCTCTATAGGGCATATTTATGTCCGCAGAATTTGATGTTTACCTCGATTCCATTGATAAACAGTTGTTTTTCTTTCGTTTGAATGATGCTTGCAACTCGTGTAGATATAGTTTAATGCACACTCTTATGCTGTTTCTTTGATATGAAATAATTTTTGTTATTGTCATCATTTTTACTTCGTTCAATAGAATCACCAATTTCGAGTGATTATTCAACATAACAACATTACAGTACATTTACTTTTGTGTTACATCAACGTGATGTGACTCTTGTCAAACGTATCAAGTATCATCAGTGCAACGCTATCAAGTATCATCAATTCAAGTACCATCAATTATTGTACAATAAACTTTATCTGTATACTTTCAGAGAACAATCAAAGTAATCCAACTGATTGAATCAGTTAAATTCACACGTGACGTTTATTTACTTCGATACAGTCATAACACTGTTTTATTTCATCATTTCTTCTAATCAATTGCACTACTGTTTGTATTATTTACGGTTATTATGAGCTGCTTTAGTAAAAAGCGTTATGCAGGCATCGAACACTTTTCAAACGTGCTATGCGATCGAAATTTCAGGTGATTACCCCAACACAAATAGAATTCAGCGTCATTGACGTATCCATCCCTCACTTGAGCAAGGCTTATAAATGTGTCTGATGTTTCGCTAAGCATCATCGGTCGCTGCGATACACTCACTCCATCTAAAAGCAGTACCCAACGCCCTTTCCGTGATCCAACACTATTCCAATATTTGTGTTTACGTCTCTTTCGTTGTTAAATCAATACAATAAACACTATTACTGATGTCATGTGTTATGCATTCGTCATCGTACATATAATTATCACATGAGGATGTTCAACCTCTCGAGTAGATTACTGCCATTTTTTACGCCAATTAAATATGTTTCGAGTATTGTGAAAATGGTTCGCGGAATGATTGCTTCCAATCGGTTCATGCAGGCGAACAAAAAATGCGCACTTTTCCAGTGTTGAATTTGATCAAATCAGTTGGCCTCTCATAAAGGATGTATGTGAATTATAAGAGCAATTGTTGTTGAAAAAAGAATAATGATGGGTATTGTTACTGATAAAAGTATTCGTATTTACATCGAATATTTACAGCCATACTTTATTGTGAGTTATTGCACCTTTCTCGAAACATTTTCTATTAGAAAGCGTTCATTCGTTCAACAACTGTGTTTTTGTATAGAATAAATATATCATCAATCTGAATGTGTGTTTATGAATCGGAATTCGTGCTCAATTATTCTACCAACAGACCAAAATATTTGTATTTCGGTTAGTCTGATTCATTTGATGATTGCAATACAATTCAACAGCAGCAGCAGCTAGATTACACTTACATAAAGCACGTACAATAACAATTCCTATATTCAAGAATTCGTGTCTTTTTTTCAGCACTCTATTCGAAACAGATTACTTTCATATTTTATTGCCTCATTTTAAGCGAATATATCAAAAATTGGCTCATATAATCAAATTGTAAGATTTTTTCAAATCACACGTGATTGCGCGATTGTTCCATGAATTAATTTTTTGATTTATATTATCATACGGCACGCTCTCACATACATGTAGGGGCACAGTACTTCTAAACTTAATTCTTCCATAATTATTCACTGGATGTAATTGATTCAAACAATGTATTCTTTTACTAACACTGTAGTGCAGCGATTCTCATATGGAAAGAAATTCCCGTTGCAGAGAGTGTCACGAACGTTTTGAGATTTTGAAATCACATTCAGTTTGAAATCCGTTGATGTTATCATCGTTAAATGAACTTATCTTTACCAGCACAAAAACTGATAACGAGTTCAGCAATTGATGGCTTTCAGTTGGACTAAGTGACGTCGGTGAATGAGCAATTGTGACGCATAAATACCGATGGTAATGCTCAAATTATCAATCTTATTTCAAAATGTTATAAAATTTGCGTTGTAAAAAGAGGTTTTATGATCGCAATGAACAGAGCAAGCGATTATAAAAGCATAAATCATGCGGCTGATAGTTATTGATGTAAAAATTGAATGCATTTCGTGCAATCACTTCGAATAATAATGCTTCTATCCATAATGTAATGTGAAAGTTGTTTTTCAAGATGAGTTCAGAATTTATGCTTTCGGAAAATGAATTCAGAACGATGATGATTTATAGTGGTAGAAGAACTAGTCTGAATATAGGGAATATAGTTCTTTGTGTTTTGTATTAATCTGTTTCTTCGACATTGTATTGATTTTTAAATGGGTTTGAAATTTATCTTTACAGAATCAGATTTGATGATAGACAATACTGATTGATTACATATTGCTTGTTCACTTTTCTTTGGATATGATTAATTTATTCGACCAACGAACACAAAAAAACTAAAAAATGAAGGTTTTTATATAAAAAATATATAAATGATTGTTTCTAAATAGAACAGGTTAGTATGTAAATCTTCAGTATCAATTTCTTCGTGCCAATATAACGGTGCATTATAGCAGAAACTGTTTGCTATATAACAATTAAAGTTATTGTAAATCAAGTGAGCTACACGCCATCGAATGCTTTTTGTATGTTCTTTGAGCATTCACAGTTTATGGAAGTTCAATCGCTATTTACGATCAATTTTGGACGTTTGCATTCGATTTAGATGAAATTAGATAAGAATATTGAAATTATAAGTGGAAGATAGAATTTATGATAAGTTGAAGGGAGGACGACTGAGAAGTGAGTTGGTGCATGTGTATATATTTGGGAAGGGATCATTTTTAGATAGATGAGGAGAACGGTTTGATTCTGGTTGGTCTTGTTAATTATTGCTATCATTACATTGTCATTATTCTCATCGGTATTATTGTTATTAATACTATTATTTTTATCCTTGCCAATATTCTAAGTACGACCTGAACTTCACATTTGTTTCGCTTTACATTTACGTCGATTGATGAGAATATTGTGAACACAACCTTGAGGCTGACTGTCAATGTTTGATCAGTTAGAAGTCAGCAATGTTGATTTGATACACTATGAACTGGTGAAGTTGTTGGATGAATCGAATGTAAATTTTTATTTTAAACAGTCTCTGTTACTCAAATCATAAAGTTGTTCATGTAAAATGTGAAATGTTACAATATCATGAACATTACTTGCAACGTTGAAATAGGTAACTGCTTATCAACAAACACATTTGAAGCATTTTCCAAAACATTTATTTTGGTTTGATAGCGATAATCTCTGTTTTGTTCGAGCATTGATTTATCCGGTTGTTGTGCTGCTCATTCGATTTTAATCTTCTCGCTCAACCAGCTATCAAACACATTTAATTGCGATCTAGATAATACTTCTTTTTATTTGTTTCGGTGATGAAGCTCGGTTATTCATCTAGTTCGAAAGATTTCACTTTTCTGTAAGACATCAAAGATTTGAATTTCTCTCTGCTCACTTGCATTGCTCAATCTTGATGAATTGTTGATTCAAAAGTTATTGTTCCTATGCGAATCTATAAATACAGCTCTTTTCACTTATGTAAATAATACACTCCAAACAATCACTATTAAATAATTTTCTCGGCGACATTCTTTCATTATAAAAGAACCACTCAATTCTTTTCATGATCACAGTAATCTGTAGCTGATGCGCACTATGCATCATTCATACCCATAACAGTATCATAATCATGTTTGCTTTTTGAAATTTAATCTCCTTTATTGTATTTTCATTTGCAGTGATGTGAAACTGATGCGCATAATAATAGAATTCAGACGAAAGTTTTGCTCTGCATGTGGCTGTGCTCGTGAATAACTTGTAGTTAGCAAGCAGCATGTTTTCTTGAAAGTCGCTCATCATTGCTCGTTTATGATATTCATTATTGAATTCTGTTTTTCAACTCAAATTTTTGTGCCCTATGAGTTCTTTATTTATGAACGTAATCGTGTTTTATTCGGTTAAATTACTTGAAGTCGTTGTTCATTATTGATTTTGAAAAACAGCTACTCTGATTGATCATTGGACGTATTTTCAATCGATTATTCGAGGGATACTTTCAGGCTTATTTTGAGTCTCTCTTCTAGAAATTATTGGGCAAAATGGGAGAATAGCCCAAAAGCTCTGCGCTCGCTAAAACAATGCTCGAAGTTAGAATCTCATGAAGACAAATGATTCCAAACGCTGTTGTCATTAGCTGCGCGAAAAGGAATGAAGAATGTGATATTTGTGATAGGTGATAATAGAGAGGCGTAAACGCATAAAAGTTGTAAATGCTGATCGGTTGAACAAATCGTGTTGAATGTAATCCTGTGGTGTGTTTCAGATATTGATAATGGTTTGTTTTTGAACAACGTTTGTTTGCTGTCTCAAGATTGAAGTTAAACTACTTGAAACAAGCATACAAATATTTGGCCATAGATAACGAACAACACTTGGTACTGCTGAAGACGTGCTGATAAATCTTTAATCAACTGCATACAAATCCACTCCACGAATCACTCCCAACTATAACTTTATCGAATTAATTCAACGTTACAATAATGTTGAGATACACTCGTAAAACCGCTGTACGTTCCCATTCTTAACTTTGTGTTGTTCTCACGATTTGTGTCGCTTTTGTCATAATGTTGAGTATTTTCATGAAAGCGGTACTTGTCTTGTAGAGTTTTTAATGGCTCTATTATTAGAACATCAGTTTTCCGAATTTCGGAATTCCTTACAATAATCCTTAGCCAGAAAAAGTATGCCTTTCCGTTTGGAAACAATCTTTGCGAAATTTTACTTTAAGAAATCAGTTTGCAAGGTAACTGGGTCAACTTTTTTCTCGCCTGAGGTATCACAGCGTGCGATATTCGGATTTCACTATCTCGAAGCTCTCACCCTTCAAAATGTAAGATATCCCGGCGTTCGAAATAAATCGATGAAAAACTTTGCCTTCAGAGATTAGTCCGAAAGATCGCTGAGTTAATTTTTTTGCTTATGACACCTAAACGCACAGTGTGGACGGCGTAACGTTTCAGTCTAATTTTATAAAGGTAGTTTCCAGTCGGAAAGACATGATTTTGGAGGGTAAAGCCAGCAAACTTTCAAGAGTCGAAATTAGTGCACTGTGGTACAAAAGGCGAAAAGAATTGACCTGGCAACCTTTCAAACTGTTTTCCAAAGGATATATTTTTCAAAGGACAAAGCATTTTTCAGCGTTCCATTTTTCGCACACAAAGATTCGTCACCCTAAGCTGCATAGGCATTGAATACGGTAAATTTACGAATGAAAGTACCTTGATGAATTGACATTTCTGAGGTGTGAAGATTCAAAAAAGTGTCACAAAACAATTTCAAAAAATGTCAATCATGAGATGTGTAAAGGTCATTCTGATGCAGATTACATTGCAGTTGCGTAGCTGTTCCATGCTGTTCGAAATAACCGGCAATGGATTAGCAAAATACAACACTCCTCTGATCGCTCGCTCATCTGTTGCATTCTCTACAAGAGGCAATCATTGAATTGATTCTAAATGAAGTTTCTCGTATCGTGACAATCACATTTATATTCTTTCAATCTAAATTCTCTGGCATTTTTTATTGAATCAAAGAAACCATTTCATTCTGTTTGCATTTTAATTTTGCATTTTTATCTTACTTCGCATTAAAAAAAATAAAATGAAATAATGACTTAAACAAAAAAATCCGTTGTAGATTCATTTAATTGTTAAACGTAATCTATGAAAAAATTCAGCAAAACGTTCTCTGCCCAAACAACCTGTACCAACGGTTCGTAATTCATTGACACATTTCATTCGATTCGCTAGACCGCTCCAAAATGATCACGAATATCAACAGACTGTTTCGGTATCAGTTTCTCTCATTTAAGCAATATTTTCATTAATGTTTCTATTATCAGTGCTGAATCAATCAGCAGTTCAACAGTAGATCAAAATTTATGGTCAATTTATTACGTCTCTTAAACATAATGCTCATTGTTACTACCAAAAAATAGTTGTTTTCGAATGAAAAGTTGACTCGACAATAACCAAATAGTGGTTTCTCTGAACAACCTACGTTAATGCCTAATCCAACGCCTCATCAACTCAGATCAGTTACCTTATCAATCATTCAACCATACATTATGCTAAATTATTAAGAACTCTGCGCTTTATTCATTCCAAACAAGGATATTTGCCGAAGTAACGTTCGAACATTAAATTTCGAAATGATTATTCGTATTTCAAATTATCACAACTTTATATTTCATCTAGTTATTCGTACAGTGCACCTTTCATCGCTATTTCAATTCAATACCAAATTCTCCGATCAGTCATCTGAAAGCTCAAATGTTTTTGTGATCGCTTAGCCAAGTATAATATTTTCACTGTTCAGCCTGAACACTCTTCAAAACACCCCATTCGCATTATCGAGTCTGCCTATCACGTTATCTTACGCCATTTATCAATTTAAAAAAATTTTACTGTGCGCTTCGTCCCGTTCTCGCAACAAATGCAAATGCAAACGTATTTTATCATATGTGGGGCTCAGCTGGGAGAAGATGGTGTGCTGAACGGCATCGCCAATAATTAATCACTAGATCACTCGAGCCACTCAACAATACGCATACGTCAGAACCACTGAAATCCACGAATGCTTAAACTAAACGTTTCGAAATTCAAGAACCAAAGATTGTTTCTGGAAGTGTCCCTTTCTGCATTCAGTGAATTGCAGATTTCTTATCATTTAGCACAAAAGTGGTAGATACAATGAGATGAGGTGATGGAGTTTTGGATTAGGCGCTAGTGAGTCCCTTCTAGAGTTGCAGTTTGTAGGGATTTTAAACGAAGGCATCACGATAATCATTGATTTATTTATGACATCCCAGGATGTCAGCGTTTTTTCTTGCAGGTAGCAAATGCCTTCATGCACAGTCGAGAAGCTGATATCCTTCAGGATTACTTAGAAAGCAGAGCAGCGAAGATGGATAACTGGGTAATTATTTTCAGTGATTGAATAATTCTTGAAGGTTCGATTTGAATATAACGTAAAGTTTCGTTCAAAATTTTCGAAGTTTCATTGGAAAATGTTGATTTAGTTTTTATTGGTGATAGTGTGGTAATACGAATTACTCAATATAATTCAACGAAGTGGAAGATGTGGGCGAAAAAATATTTTGAAGAAAGGCGGATGCACTAACAGGGGGTGGCCTTGTAAGGCGCCACTGCTCAGCGGTATCATGAGCTAGGCCAGAATATACCTCAGTCAAAGCATAACTTAACGCCTGGGCAAGCTTCACGAACTCACTCATAGACAAACCTCAGTTAAAATTAGATCAAATGGGCTTTAGCCTTTGAAACTGATACCTCCAACTCAATGGGAATGGGGAAGGAAGGTGCGAAATCGCACTGTTTTGAGAGACGGGTTGTTACAGGGAGCTTTAAGTCAGGAGGTGAGTAGCATTAAGAGGTGAGGTGGCTTTGTTTGTAATTATGATTCGACGCAAATCCTTCAAACTGATTCAGCTAACACCATGGTGGATCGATAAAGCTTATTTAGAATCAAGAACCCCCTTGCCAATCGTTTCAAATCCTGGTGTTTCTTTCCCAAAATGGAATTATTGCGATTTAGATGGGCAAATCGATGCAGCTGCGAAAGTTGCTCAGTCCGCACTCATCTTTTACAAGATGATCCAGAAGTTAGTTTATTAATTAATGTGCTATCACAATCCCCTTATCGTAAATGGCATCATGATCCAGTAACTAATCAGTGGTGCACGATGAACGATTTCTGACATTCAGTCAATTATAAATGCTGTGCAGTAATAATAGTTTGGCAATTTCTTTTTAAATTATTTGAGCCATAAAACGAAACAATCAATTTGTTAAATTTATTGCATTGCAAACCTCATCATTTCAGTCTAAGTAGCCTGGAGCATCAGAGGCACAAAATGTCTGTCAATCGTGATCATCCACAATAAATGATCAAAAAAAGCTTAAACCTTCATTCTTGAAATATTTTCAGTAACAAATTACCTCAAGAAAAAATGGGTGATGAATTATTGGACATGGGACAATACAAAAATTTGTTTGGAACGACTCGTATCCCATCACTGAATAAAGATAAGATTAAATATGGCTATCAGAGTGAGACACCCTCGGAACATTTCATTGTTATGCGTAACGGACATGTATGTTGATTTAGTTGTCAATCTTCAGAAACACTTTTAAAACTGGGAAGCATCGATTTGATTATAGTGAATTTCATGGCCAAATTTTAGCTTGCAAAAAATAGGCAATGGTTTTAAGAAAGATTGTTGTTGCTAAGCTGCACTTAGTTTCAAAAATTTGGAAATATAAAAAATTATTTCAGATATTCCGTATACCAGCATTTGATTCAAATGGAAATGTATTAAGTTTAGACCAGTTGAAAAATGAAATCAAAAGTTGTGTTATTCCATCAAGCGAAATTGTTAATGAACATCCTTTGGGAGTGGTTACAGCAGAGCATCGAGATAAGTGGGCTGATCTTTACTCTAAACTCCAAGGTAAATTTCTTTATTTTTTCTTGTCTCCATCAAGAATGCACATTTCGAGGGTTGAATTTTTGCATCGAAATTTTGTTTTGATTTCCACTTTTATGGCCTTGAATACATTAACTTAATAGTACCAACACGATCATTATTATACAGACACAATGGGGTTAGTTTGCATTGTTGTGATGATGATTACAGTAATTGACAATAGAGTCATTTTACATTTGACTAGCAATTGTCATTGCAATTATAATAATCTTCCATAGAAGTATAACAAATTGTTGCAAACTGAACGGACCTTTGGATGATTTTTGAAAAATTGAATATTTAGACTCGAACTTGGAAAGTCTGAAGAGCGTAGAAGATAGTTTATTTGTGCTGTGCATTGATAAGAAAATGGATGATATCGTTGGGGTAACGCCCGCCGATTTACAATCGTTGGAATGTCTTCATGGTGGTGGATGCAATAATAACTCACATAATCGTTGGTTTGATAAGACTCTGCAGGTTATTTATTGACTTATCGCGGTTAACGTGATGATCACTTGGTGAACTACGATGAATTATTACTGCTTCAATGGAGTTATCGAAATGCAAATGAAAGTCATTATGATTTACTGTACTGAGATTAGATGAGGGCACATGAAGAAGTCGTGTGATATCTGTATCCATCCTTTTAATAAGTTCCACTCAAATTCTGTTTAGAAGATTTCAAAGAATTACTGGATCGATAGAAAAATTAAATTGGAATGAAAATCAGTGGAGTTTCATTCACTCGATGACGTTCATTTTTTAGAATAACTTTAAAAAATTCAGTTTATTATCGGAACTGATGGTTACTGCGGTGTCAACTATGAGCATACACCTGTCGAGGGTCCTGCTGTCGCGTCACTCATGGAATTCATTTGCGACCAGTTGTACGTCTCAAGTTTACATTCCATATTTCATTACTGGACTGATAAAATGGATCGTTCCATACTAGCTTACAAGGAATGCACATTTCGTTGACAAGATAATTCCAACTGTTAATTCACTAGGAATTATTTAGATGGCTTTCGCAAATATGCTTCATCGTTCAAAAACATGCGGATATTTTCAGTACAAACGATAGCTTTGAAAGGCATGATGCAAATGGCGGAGTAATACCATCGTCAATGATCGATTTCAAATTATTCGATGATGCGATCAAAGTCATTGATGCGGCAAAATCAAATGCAAATGAGTTAGCTCCTTCATTTATCCCATATAACTGGAATTTATACATCACTTAGTTTGATTGATTGAATTGTTTTTATCAGTTTATCGTTTGTATTCACGGACAACTGCAATATTTATCAGCTTTTTTGTTTACTTATTCAGGTAACATTCATCTTTTCATATGCAGTAGTTGTGGTTTTATAAGATCTTACTGTTTAGGAGAATGCATATTTCCATACTTCCTACAATTCCGCTTCGTCTTAAATTTCAAAATGACCAAAATAACTTCCAGAATTTGTTTCGTTATTGGATAACAGTCTTCAACAGTACTTTTAGAAATCAGTAATTAGAAACAGAACATTGAAACTTGAGCAGCTGAACAAAATCAGAACAATATTTGAAGGAAGGCCTCAGATACAGAGATTTCTGTGTATACGTACGAAGGATACGGAAAAAAGGAAATAAAGTTACATGGATTAAGTCCAGATAGTTACATACAGTTATCGATGCAGTTAGCATACTATCGTATTCATCATAAACAACCATCAACTTATGAAACAGCAACATTACGCAAATATTTGAATGGAAGAACGGATACAATTCGATTGCCAAGTGTTGAGTCGTTAATATTCACATCTGCAATGATCGATGCCGATGATGATAAAAAGAAGCCGGATGACAACGACTTAATGCACATGCTCAAATATGCCGTTCAAAAGCATAAACATTACACCGTTCAGGTGCCTCTTTCCGTTTCGTTTTCACTTCAATTTTCCGAACTATCGAAATCGTTTGTCATTTGTTCTTTTAATCCATTATCTATTAATTCATTCGCTACGGTATTCATGAGTGATAATATTCAAGGCCATGAATGGTAACGGTATGGATCGCCATTTATTAGGAATAGAATTAGCAGCGTCTGATTTGAATATACCACTGCCGAAGATATTTTCAACGGATGCTTACAAAAAAATGATGCATTTTAATTTGTCCACCAGTCAGGTTCGTTTGTTCTTTCAGTTTGGTTGACAAACATCACTTAATAATTTCTAGCATTCGCTTTAGAATGTAATTCAAATCGATGAAGTTCTATTAAACGGATGTTGATTGAATATATTCAACGAATTGTTAAGGTACCGACAAGAAATTTGATAACGATGTGCTATGGTCCATCATCACCGGATTGTTACGCATCGTGTTATAATCCTCAGGATGAACAAATCCATTTCTCTATTTGTACATTCAAAAGTTGTCCAACTACAAGCTCTTATAGGTTGATTTATTGTTTCATTCGATTCTCCTCTATAAAATATTGTACAAATAGTCTTGCAAATCAGTTACTTTCATTGCAACAATTGTTTCAGGTTCGCGAGAGAATTGGAACATTCATTGAACGATATGCACAGAGTGGTACAGCACTCAGAAAGTATACCTCGTTTTAGGAGTTAATTCATACGGATAGTTAACACTCATCTATTTCTAATTTCACTTTGTACAGTATTACTGATAATGTAAATCAACAGTGCCTGTGGCACTGCAATTTTTGGCGTTCGCCAAGATGAACGCACTCTGAAAACGGAATTTCTATTGAGGTGTCCTGAGAAGAGATCTGGCGCATAACGGCGGAGTGTAGCGCGTGCCCGCCGGCCTACGCCATGTGCTCATTATGCATTGCCGTGTGTGACCATATCTTGAACCTCATCAGCTAAGAGAAACGTTTGCGGTGTTACTGATATCGACTATCTGACGTGCTTGAGTGTTTTCGTAACCTTTGTTGTTACTGTAATCTTTGTTATTGTTCCTATCCTATCTAATTTATAGTTTTTGCTATCGGTATTGTTCAGAACTGTCGTTTTTCATTCTTTGCTGTGGCTTATATCAATTCTACTTCAAAAGTAAAACGTTGTATTCAGTTAACGTTCGAGTCACTACAGAAGTACTCTATTATTCAATTAGCATTTGTATCGCTAAAAACTTTTACCTCATTTGGCGTTAGCTTCGCTACATGAGGGCAGATGACTATTAGTTGAGACAGTCTTATTGCGGACGCTAGGGAAAGGAACCGAAACATTTTACAGTTTAAACATTCTCAAACTCAACACATTTCCGAATTAACACTCATCGCATCCAAACAACAAGAGCATCACATTCGAGCAAACTTCAAATAAATAAATCTTATGGCGTGTCGCAAAATTTGAATGAAGGTGGTGAAGCCTCAGTTTATGCCTCACAATTAGCATAAGAAGTTATCGGTCGTGTGCAACACTTTCTGAAATTTCGCACCATTTCGTACCTCATAAACTAACAGTCGAATCATTTTCGTTTATCATTATCATCACTGGAAATTACCTCTTGGTATCCTATGAAATTCAAAAAGTGATTTTAATCATAACTTCAGAAACTGTTCCATTGGATTTCTTAATGGTTATGTTCTTATATTCAGTTCAATGATATCATCTGCAGAACAAAAAACTGATGCATTTTATGGATATTTCAGTGTTGATCGTTAGTGAATATCGAGAGAAAGCGTTTACTTTCGATAGACATCCTTATCCAATTACAGCTAGTTGATGCGGAGTAAGCTGATCATCCCGATCGTTGCCGAAATGGTTCCGATTTGTTGAGGTAGTTCATTCAACCCCAAATTGTCTTTGTGTCTTATATACACTGTGTCCAATATCTCGCCGATGCACTTATCTATAGGCCAACAATGTGGTTGGAACTGATGGCTTTCATAATTTTTGAAAATTCATTTCCATTCGTTAGACCAAGTACCGTCTCCTTGCTCTACATGTCCGAAGCTTATATACTGCACACATTGTGTGTAAGACGCAGAGGAATGAACTACCTCAACAAATCGGAACCATTTCTGCACCGATCGAAATGATCAGTTTACTCCTTATCAACTAGCTGTAATTCCATAAGGATGTCTATCGAAAGTTGATTGCTCTATAGTGATCAATTTGTATGATTGAGCGCAACTGCGCTATCTAATTGATATAGATCTAAAAAATGGCTATATCTCCTCAGGAAAGCAAAATCGCCCGACAAAATGTCTGCTTTTTTTGAATGAAGAGATCCAGCTGGATCGACTGATGCAAAAAAATTCATATGTTACAGGGCAAACTTGGGCTTACGGTAGCCTTGAAGGTGGCACCCAAGGTAACATTAATAAAATGCCCGTATCTCCTCAACAGTAAAATTTATAATATTCAGAATCTAGAGGTCCTGTTGGATCGAACAGTGAAAAGAAATTCGCATGTTTCCGGGCAAACCTAAGAAGACGGTTAGCTCGAAGATCGCAATCCGCCTATTGCTAATATGAACGCATTGATTGCTTTATAGTGTATGAAAGAGCGCGACTGCGCTGTTGAATTAAGATATATCTCAAGAAAATGGCTACACCACCTCAGGAAAGTAAAATAATCCAACAAAATAAATTCAGCGCTAGCTGAGATAGCTTTAATAAAATAGCTATACCTCCTCAACTAAGCAAAAACCGCCCGACAAAATATATGATTTTGTGAATCCAGAGATTCTGATCGATTGATTGGTGTGAACAAATTGATATGTTACTGGTCAAAGCCGAGGGCACGGTAGGCTTGAATGGGCTAACCCGTATAGCATCACAGAAATTGCTACATCTCCTCGTAGAGTGGGAATTTCTCAACGAGCTTTTCAACTTTGGAAAGAAGAGATTCTGCACGATCGAACAATGTATAAACATTAAAATGTTTCCGGGCAAACCCGAGAAGACGGTAGGCTTGATTGTATCAAGCCTATTAACAGAGGTGTCCTTGTGCACGCGTGCATAACTCGAAAAACTCGAAAAAAAATTTTTCGAAAATTTTCAAAATTTCACACCATCATAACTTGAAATCTTTCTGAGGTGCTCTAAAAATTTCAAACCCCCACGACCAGTAATATATCAAACTCTTCACACCAGTCGATCGAGTAGAATCTCTGAATTCAGAAAAATTACATCTTATCGGGCGATCTCGCCTAGTTGTGCTCATTGATGTGCAATTGATCATTGATCAATGTATATTATATGTTACTATAGAAATATGGGTTGATATATCCAATCATTCTATCTAGCAGAATCTCTGCATTGAAAAAATATATATTTTGTTGGGCGATTCCGCTTAGTTGAGGAGATATAGCTATTTTATTAAACCTATCTTAATTAGCGCTGAGGTGCTCATTGACATGCAATTGATCACTATAGATCAACGCTTATTATACATTACTATAGAAATATGGGTTTAATATAGTCAAGCCTACCGTCTTCTCAAGTTTGCGCGGAAACATATCGATGTTTGTACATCATTCAATCGGGTAGAATCCCTGCTTTCTAAAAATAAAAGTTTACCAGAAACTTCCGCCTCTGCGAGGAGATATAGCTATTTAATGATGCTATAGGGTTTGGCACCTTCAAATCTACCGTACTCTCAGCTTTGTCCAGTAACGTATCAATTTCTTCACACCGGTCGATCGGGCAGAATCTCTGCATTCAGAAAAATATATAATTTGTCGGGCGATTTCGCCTAGTTGAGGAGATATAGCTATTTTATTAAAGCTATGTCAACTAGCGCTGAGGTGCTCATTGATTTTTTGTAGTGATTCTGCCCGATCGACCGGTGTGATGAAACTGATATGTTACTGGACAAACCTGAGAGTACGGTAGACTTGAATGTGCCAAACCCTATGGCATCAGAAAAATAGCTATACCTCCTCGCAGAGGCGGAAGTTTCCGGTAAACTTTTATTTTTAGAAAGCAGGGATTCTACCCGATGGAATGATGTACAAACATCAATACGTTTCCGCGCAAACTTGAGAAGACGGTAGGGTTGAATATATCAAACCCATATTCCAATAGCAACGTATAATAAGCATTGATCTATAGCTATTTTTCTGATGTCATAGGGTTTGGCACATTCAAGACTACCGCAGAGGCGGAATTTTCCAGGGACCTTTTCATTTTTAGAAAGCAGAGATTCTGCTCAATCGAACGATGTACAAACTTGAATATGTTTCCGGGTAAACTTGAGAAGACGGTGGGCTTGAAAATATCCATATTTCTATAGCAGTGTATAATAGGCATTGATCTATAGTGATCAAATGCGTATCAATGAGCACCTCAACGAAAGTTCAGATAGCTTTAATCAAATAGCTATAGCTCCTAAACTAAGCGATATCGCCCTACAAAATATATGTTTTTCTGAAAGCAAAGATTCTGCTCGATGGACTGGTGTGAAGAAGTTGATATGTTACTGGTCAAAGGTGAGCGTACGGTAGGTTTGAATGTGCCAACCCCTATAGCAGAGGCGGAATTTTCCAGTGACCCTTTCACTTTTAGAAAGCAGAGATTCTGCTCAGTCGAACGATGTACAAACTTGAATATGTTTCCGGGCAAACTTGAGAAGACGGTAGGCTTGAAAATACCCATATTACTGTAGTAGTGTATAATACGCATTGATCTATAGTGATCAAATGCATATCAATGAGCACCTCAGCGCCAGTTCAGATAGCTTTAATCAAACAGCTATAGCTCCTCAACTAAGCGAAATCGCCCTACAAAATATATATTTTTCTGAAAGCAGAGATTCTGCTCGATGGACTGGTGTGAAGAAATTGACATGTACTGGTCAAAGATGAGGGTACGGTAGGTTTGAATGTGCCAACCGCTATAGCATCAGAAAAATAGCTATATCTCCTCGCCGAGGCGGAATTTTCCAGGGACCTTTTCATTTCTAGAAAGCAGAGATTCTGCTCAATCGAACGATGTACAAACTTGAATATGTTTCCGGGTAAACTTGAGAAGACGGTAGGCTTGAAAAAGCCGATATTTCTATAGCAGTGTATAATACGCATTGATCTATAGTGATCAAATGCATATCAATGAGCACCTCATTGAATGTTCAGATAGCTTTAATCAAACAGCTATAGCTCCTCAACTAAGCGAAATCGCCCTACAAAATATATATTTTTCTGAAAGCAGAGATTCAGCTCAATCGACTGATGTGAAGAAATTGATATGTTACTGGTAAATGCTCAGAGTGCGGTAGGTTTGAATGTGCCAACCCCTTTAGCATTAGAAAAATACCTATATCTCCTCGCAGAGCCGGAATTTCCCAGGGACCTTTCCATTTTTAGAAAGCAGAGATTCTGCTCAATCGAACGATGTACAAACTTGAATATGTTTCCGGGTAAACTTGAGAAGACGGTAGGCTTGAAAATACCCATATTACTGTAGTAGTGTATAATACGCATTGATCTATAGTGATCAAATGCATATCAATGAGCACCTCAGCGAAAGTTCAGATAGCTTTAATTAAACAGCTATAGCTCCTCAACTAAGCGAAATCGCCTTACAAAATATATATTTTTCTGAAAGCAGAGATTCAGCTCGATCGACTGATTTCAAATCTACCGTACTCTCAGCTTTGTCCAGTAACATATCAATTTCTTCACACCGGTCGATCGGACAAAATCACTGCATTTAGAAAAATATATATTTTGTTGGGTGATTTCGCTTAGTTGAGGAGATATAGCTATTTTATTAAACCTATCTTAATTAGTGCTGAGGTGCTCATTGACATGCAATTGATCGCTACAGATCAACGCATATTATACGTTACTATACAAATATGATGTATTCAAGCCTACCGTCTTCTCAGAAACATATTGATGTTAGTACATCATTCGATCGAGCAGAATCCCTGCTTTCTAAAAATGAAATGCTCACCGGAAAATTCCGCCTCTGTGAAGAGGTAATAATGATAATAATGAACTATTATGATAATGCATTGATGTTGTTCATTCATGTTGTTCATTATTTGAAAAACTCCTAATCATGGACTCTGTCGTGTTCTCAACTTTCTTGTTAGGTCATTTAATCCTTATAAGATGGAAAAGCAATATAAGGAATAGGCGTTTAATAGTATGACGTTTAATGCAAGCGAAGATAAATCCTATGATGAGATCAGAAGGCTTGAATGACCATCAGTGTTTGATAGTTAGGAATATGCACAGAAAAAGCTGCTGTCTATGACTTCTGCTCAATTTTTTCCTTTGTGTAGAGTGTGTCATGGAAAATCCTTCTCGGTTTTTCCTCGGATGCCGTGGGCGAGATTTCGTATCAAAATCTTGCACAGTTTCTGGTTCGCTGACTTGAAAATTGCAAGGAAATGAGCGATTACTCTTGCAAATACTCTAATAAAATTGTCTAAAAGAACAACCTCCTCCTAAACAGTGGTGTTTAGAAGGAGGTTGTTTTCTTAGATATGAATTCACTGAGTTTGAGGTTGGTCAGAATTACGTTGATTATTTATTATTACAAGGTGATATAGTAGTGGACAGTGATACTAGTAGTGGACAGTCTGATGCAACGATTTCATTCGCTGATTGCTATTCATCGTCTCATAGAAATTCTCACCATTAGTATTATCATTGGTGCTGGCTACTGAAAGTGGATGGGCCCAAAATGACGAGAAATTTATGAATGCATAGGCGTGGTCCAGATGGTTTTTCTTTAGCTTGTAAACAGGACAAAGCGTACAAGTTGTGACATAACACTTACAACATAAGATTGAATTAAATAATAAATTAGCATGGATCATTTCTCGTCACTTAAAAAGTTAAATGTGTGTGACCGTTTCTGATTTTTCAACTGTTCGTGTCTTTACTCGATTCGTAACGTTTTCGTTAAGTGTGGTGTGGCTAACTACCATAATTTGTGTGTGTGGCTAGTTACCGTAGTTAAGAAGGCTCGGAGGTAATACCACCATTTTAGCGGGATGATACTCAACTTTTTAAGAATTTCGACAGAACAAGATTTGATCGGATAAAAGAAACATAATCCAGCCGCAAATCATATGATCACTTATAACACAACGAGGAACCTCTCATCTGAAAACTCAATCACGGACGGAGGTTCTTACAAGAGATTACGATTCGAGATTGTCACTTATGTAAACACAACGAAAACGTAAACATCATCATTGAGAGTCTGCAAATAGCAATCCTAAAATACTGGATTGCACAACATTCTGTTGCATTTGATAGTAAATATTGATGAATTTTGACTAAATGAAATCGTTTCCTTTGAATTGCCTTCATCAATTGTTTTTATTTGTGAATTATAGGCACAGTTATCCATCTCCTTGGGGAATATTTTTTGACGTACGCACATGATTGTGTTTGTGAATTGCGTTTTGTGCATACGATCACCGTTTATCGAAAACTGAACGACTTTCTTCATTTATTTTAATAAATATTACCGAAGATTAAACCCTTTACAAAAATGCCCGAGTGGTACGACTCGGACAAAGTTTTACATAACGTTTACCAATAATTTTCTTTGTTCCATCCATGTCAATGCTTCCATCATTTAAATAGGATGTAACAGCCGAAGACACCAGTACACACGACTGCACAACCTCTAGAGCTTGAAAAACCATATCAGACGAGCGTCTTTACTTGAAGAAAGCCAGAGCACTTTTGGAAGGTTTGGGGGTCTGACAATGAGAGTGAAAGAGTTGCGGCTTATTGCTGAAAGTATCCAATTTAACGTTGTATGCATAAAGTACTCCCCTTAGAATGGCCACCTCGATTGATCTTTCTATCCATTGCATCTCAATCTCCTCCTCGAACACTTCGTAAAAGAACCCTTTTGTTTGATTTCACATCGATTGTTCTAACTAACCCATACTGTTTCAGTCTTCTTGTTCAGCATTAGTTTGAAGATAGTGATCCTGATACTGCTAAAATAATATTCACATTGATAAATGGGGCATTGAAAAGGGCGTTGCTGGGCAAATGAGACATGAGGTGTTTCTCTTAATATAAGCGAAATCGCCCGGCAAAGTACATATCTTTTTGAAGTTAGAGGCTTAGGAATGTCGATGGTGTGAAAAAATCACAATGTCTGTGCGCAGACCTGAGGACAACGTTAGGTTGAATATGACGACTCTAATACACCTAAAGCAATGTACAGGTTGATCTATAGGCAGTGTAATGTAATGGGCATCACCGAGTTATGTGCGATACCTTCAGAAAATCAACAGTTTTTCTGGGTATAAGCAAAACTGCTCAACAATAAATATATAGTTCTGACACTAGAGAATCTACTAGAAAATCACAATTAGCCGTGAGCATGGTTATTCACTCATATTGAATGAATTTCAGTTGAAATACTTCACTTTGTTCGAAAAAGCAAAAAAAGCAATTGTTAAGAGAGCTGTGGCACAATGTCTTCATACATGCAATGGCTGACGAGTGTTCTGCTTGTGTTAGACCTCACCCGCTTCTGTTTCAACTGAAATCAGAATCGTAATTTCTGTTGCTCGTAATTCTTTTTCCGTACGATGTCAACGTCTGATGAATACTCTGCACAACTGAAAAAAGTAAGTGCTTGTCGCAGTTTTGTTCGTGCAAATCAAACCCTTACATATTTTGTTATTTAAATCATAACAATATCGGTGTAATAGTTTGAATGATGATTTTATTTGCTGCATTTGTTTTCATAATTCATTTAAGTGTTTTTGAAACTTTCTCACTGCTTGGAAAAAATTGTGAGTTCGAATTCTTTCAGTTGCATTCAGAAGTGTATTTTTTTGAACGTTGAGATGGTTTATTCTTTGTTTTTAATTTACTTTTGCATCTTTTCTTATTCAAAAAACACTTCGTCGTTCATTGGGTTTTTCAGCCACTTTTATAATTTTTTCCGATCTCTTAACTGTCATTTATGAGCATTACTTTCACCTCATTATGCTTGCTGTCATAGTGGGAAGTGAGCTCCAGTACGACAAATCTCATTTTCTTTATCGCACGAATGTTACCTTCATATTTCATTATTTCGTGAACTTCATCGCTGATCGTTATTTGAGGCATTTCAAACGATGCAAGTTAAAATGATCGAAACGAAACAATGTATTCAGCGTGGTGAAAATTTGAAACGGGTACAAAAAAAGGTAATTCGAATAACTGTTTATTTATGCAAACTATTTTTTGCGCTTTTTTCGATAATACTTCTCTTGATATTGCAGATCTCAGTTGGCATATAACTGATAAATATAATGAATGTTCCTGTATCACCTTCGGATGTAAAGTGTTCGCTATCAAAAATTAGTTCACTTACAAAGTGAAATGTTTCTGGATCATCAGATGTTTTCATTTCTCACTGATTTTTCTTTTCAGTCTTCTTAAAGGCCGTTTTAGAAGTAGGATACGTATTGAAATCTTTCGAATGTATATTTTGAAAAGCAAGTATTAATTGATGCTGCCAACATATTCGGTTGGTGTATAAAAATGATAGCACCAAATTTATACTGAAAATGTAAATAAATTACATGTAACATTGATTTATGTTGAGAAAATAAACGTTGTCTGATTGTATTGTTCAACTTCAGAGAGAAAAAATTGCCACATTGACTAGAGAGCAATTGAAGAAACTGGAACCCGGTCGAGCCGTATATCAAAGTGTTGGACGGATGTTTGTTTTAACAACACTAGATTCGGAAATTAAACGACACGATGACGAGGTTCGTTTTTTGGACTGATTACGTCTTTTGAATCTCTGTTTCATTTATTTGCTCGTTAGATATGAACATTCAGCGAGGATGAACACCTCTTCAAGAATAACACAAACATCACAGCTTGTCGCGTTCTATACACATGTATGGCCACTAATGTTGGAGATGCTCACAGTGTCGAATGTGAAAATATGAATTTGGGAGTTTACCGAATATATAAAGGCTCTATTCCTATCCATTTTCTTTTCTGAATTTTTGAAACTCAGCTTTAGTACTTTGTTCATTTTTGCATACGTTTCGCTTCAACGCTATCACTTTCGATGGTTGGTCGATGCGAATATTTTCAGATAAAGAAGGCGAATGATAAGATAGCTGCGATTGATAAGCAAAAAGAATATCTGGAAAAGAGTTTAGCGGAATCAGAGAAGAATCTCAGGGAATTGGTTCAATCAAGACCGTGAATAGTTGTTATTTGCAAGTTATCGTGATTGATTCTATGTTATATCTTTGATGGTTATGTTGTTTATGAGTTATAAGGTAAATTGCGAAAATTGGGCTGAAGTATTTAAAATTCTCACAGTCAGTCAGAAAAATCTTTACACTTTATTTTACGACTGACTGTTGTTATGTTACTTCGCATATGTTTCATTCAAATAAGATTGAAATTCAATAGCGTATGATTCAGTTGATTTGTTACTTTGCGTTTTCAGTTGATTGATGATTAATTAGGAATTCTTCGCATCCGGTTTGGCAAATTATTACGCAAAACTGCGTTTCAGCGCTGTAAATGATTTGTTGAATAGTGAATCGTATGAATTGTGTCCATATTTTCGCATTTTCCATGGCGCGTTAAGTTGAGTTTGTAAATACTTTGTTACATTCAGTTTCAGAGTTTGAAGTGTAATGAAATTTTTCTGCTTTTTGTTCCTTCTCGAATAAACATTTGTTTGCTTGATTTTTATGATTGTTTCGAATGCATCAAACGCTGTTTTTTTCGCAGCTGAATGCTATATTTCTCTTCGTAGGGAACATTCCAAGTTTCTTACCGTTTTGAAGTGGATACAATGTGGGGGTTTACTTCGTTTGTTCTACTAATGTTTGGTAGGATAATTCGAAGAATAAGACTAGTTCACTGATTTTTAGCAACCTCGGCGAGGTTTACTGTCGCGAATTTGATTTGAAGTACATGAGTACCATGTATAGAACGGTTTTTATCGATGCGAATTTTGATGTTGCGGAATTCCATCATTGCTTTAAATGGCGATTCATCCAAATAACCGATGTGATCATCCCTCAGCATTGTGAAAAGCACATGAGAATTCACCCAACATCTTTGCCACATATATAAGCTGTCTTCTTATCTCTACTGGTTCATGTGTGATTTTCATATGTGTTCTGGAAAAGAAAATTGTTTTCTAGTTAAAAGACGTGGATTTGATTGTGTCATCATTTTAAGTTCAGTTTGGTGCACTTAAAGAATGTATGTTTTGCGTTATAAAAGAAATAGAAATAATATGGTGTCACGAGAGTGGTATTCAATACTTTGATATGCCGTGTGGGAATACAATGAATGAATCATCGGTATGAACGATTTTTTGAAGAGTAAAGAACCATCAGGGAATCTGCGGCAAATAATGGCTCACCACTGAGACGTGAAGAGTACAGAAATCGTTCATAGGTTTTCCTTTTAGTCCATTAACGTAAAATTATGGCATTAACGTAATGATTTTTCGTGATCGTACTTAATCGGAGCCCGTTAGAGTCATTACCCGAATCGATCGGTATCCCTGTGTATGTATCGTTTGTATTGTTAAACTTTATGATTAACTGTTTGTTATTTTGAGGTGATATTGGTTTGCATATTTCTTCGAGTGTTTGTTCTTGTGCTTTTATCGATACAAATCAGATCCGAAAATGATTATACCGATTCGTTGTTTCACTTGTGGTAAAGTGATTGGTAATAAATGGGACGTTTATTTGGGTTTGCTGCAATCCGAATTTTCTGAAGGTGTGTCTTTTGTGTTATTTCATCGCATTTTGAAAATTCATTTCATTTTTTCTGTCATTTTCAAATAATTCACCATCTGTTCGATCGGATATTGTTCGTTTGAATTTCAAATGTTTTGCAAAATAATGCGGAGTTTTACAATATCTTGTGATAAAACTAAAAAATTTCATGATATACTGTATCTAAAGATGCTTACTTTATCAAACATGTAATAGAGTATGACATTATTTGATATCAAATCTCGTATATGAGAACGCACGTTTTTCTCGTTCTCTAAAGTATCATTGTCGATTCACAGAAAAAAGCAATGGAATTTACAGGTGATGCATTGGATGCACTGAATTTACGACGATACTGTTGTCGAAGGATGTTACTGTCGCATGTTGATCTGATTGAAAAACTTCTCAATTATCATCCTCTTGAAAAGTGATTCATTGCTGTGTGAAAGCATCTAACATTGTCAGAGTAACCAGATCGTTTCTTGATCGCATCATTGCAGTGTTTATTTGTGGTCGATTTTACTGATGCAAACTTCGATATTATTGTTAAAAATTTATTCTTCTTTATCACCATATTTGACAGTAATATCTTATGATATTTGGTTTTCATGACTGATGTTATATAAATCACGTTCAGTCAGCATATTCGTTTTTCACGTTTCATTGAAACATTTTAAAATACTTATTGTTAGGCTATGGATGCAGAACAGAATTTTATGAAGGAATTCATTCTCTATTTGCAGTAACATGATTGTTCCAAGATTATTGGTTTACCACTGTTGGTTGTTTCAAACATCGATCATAGGATGCATTTTCAATCGATCAAGCGAAATATATTTGCGAGCTTACCTTGAGTCCATCTACTCAGAAATCATTAGGCAGTATGAGAGAGTAGCCCTACAGCAGCCTTATAACTAAATCCATAATCGAAGTTAGAATTTCATAACGGATGGTTACCAGCGCTAATATTGTCAGCGGCGTGGAAGAAGTATGTCAAATAAAGAAGAATTAATTGCTGATTGAATATTCAACACCGTCCTGTAAATCTGCTTTACAAAATTTAATCGATGAATTTTCTAACTATAAGAAACAACAAACAACAAGGCGTACCTAGGTAGCAGGGTTATGAAATTTTGACAAGTGCCGAAGCCAGTGCTAGGCAATGGCACGCTATTCCGCACTAGTGGAGCTATTTTTTCGCTAACACGATAGTACGCTATTTTCTTCATCTAGTAGAAGTTTATGGTGATAACTTTTGCTGCAATAATTTTTAGCCATGCAAAGTACCGGTAACTTGCACTACAAGCATTCATTAACGTTTCAGCTTTACCACTCACTTTTTTCGAACTTCCGCTAAATTGCTACTTCCTCTGCTTACTTATTCCACAATCGAGATTTTGAATAAATTTCCGCACACTAGCATTGACAAGTGCTAAATTCGTACTCGTATTCGTCCTAATGGATAGAAGTTGAGTACTCAACCACACCTCAATTGAGTGCTATAAATGCACCACTAGCACTCCGCCTGATCTCACTGACTTTAAATAAGTCAAGTGAAAGTGCAATAAAGGAAAGAATATAACACGGGCCAAACGATCGAGAATCTCGGATGAAACTCTCATCGAATCGATATTGTCGAAAGGGAATGAAAAGATGCTGTGTGCGATGCTGCCAGTCGATTGTTTTTCATCTTTGAATTTATGATAACAATCTCTTTGTTCAATGCGAATTTCGAAAATATTTCTCACAAGAGGTGATGGAAACGTCAAGTTCTTCAGGGAATAATCATTCAGTTCGATTAATCAGAATGCTAATTTTGGTATTCCCCTGTCTATCGAGCATACAATATTTTGTCGCTATATGATCAGTGTGCATGTTGTCAGGTGTTTCCAGCCATCAGCTACTGTGTCAAATTCCATTCTCAAATGCCACTTGCAATGTCTCTTCATCGTTCGATTTTAAGAGATTATCTCATACATGTTTGTTGTCGCGCTGATATTAAATGAACAGTGCAATCGAAAGGATACTTCGAGACCAGACAAAACGTTGTGAATTAATGAGTGCACCTATCCGATTGACGATATGTTGGTTTGTATTCGACAAAATTATTTTTTACCATCAATTTATGTTGTTGTTCATCTGTATAGATTAAAGTGCAATCAGTTCAAATCTGTTGATCATTTGTGACTGTGCAATAACCAGTTGAAGTCTGCTTAATCCAAGGGTATTTGTTGGATCATTTTTCTTCTGAGTTCTGAATTTCACAACAATATGTTGCTGTCTTTGATCGTATCGTTCAAAATGTTTGCTATTTTAGTGATTTATGCGATTGTTTTCAGTTGATGGGAAGGTTTTGAATGTTCGTTTGAGAGTTTCAATTTTGCATATGGAATGTTGAAGCTTCATCGTGAGATTCGTCTATATTGTATCATCATTGATGTTTCCACGAATTTCCCTTTCTTCTATAATACTTGTTCTTTATTACATTGTATTTTTCATTTCACTCATGTCATAGTTTTATGGAATAGCGAGAAAATGCGAAACGTTGTGGCGGTTCCACGGTTGAAGGTCACAGAAAACGATGTGGTGTCTAAATTGGATGATTTCAATTATTTGCTGCGAGGCTTTAGCTGTGATATGGATAATTTTCACAAGGAAATTGTTTGAATAAAGGAAAATCTTTCGATGAGTTCCGTTCGAATGAAATTCTTCGATTGTATTATGAACACTGATCATTAAATTCTGAAATACTCACGAATCGTTTCAATTTATGTGTTGTTGAATTCGATTTGTTTTGCAGTAGTCAGTAAGTAGCTTATTAATCAGGGATTGCCAGCGTATGAGTGGTGCTTTTTTTTACGATTTCAGCATCAGTGTTTGAGAATGTAATTGAATTCAATGCACTCTGTTCGTAAATTGCTCTAATCCTACCATTATTCCTATTTATCACAAACATCATACACTTGTATCATTTCCAAAAAAGTTTTCTGTCTAAAAATTACAATAAATAGCATTTTCAAAAGGTATTCAATATGTCCGAAGTAAATCCTCGATTCGGAACTGTTCACGAATGTATCTTTTCATCAGGATGATGATTACGATGACTGGGTAATATCCTGTTGAATTCGAATGGATGGATGTCTGACGCAATCATAAGTTTTTATTGCTTTCAAAAGATCCGTCAGTGTAGACAATGAACAATGGGATCATGGGTCTGCGTCATTTGTTGTGTTCAGTTGCTTTAATAACTCGGATAAGATATTTGAATCATATGTTATCTTATGATATGGCGAGAAATGGTTTGAAAGAGTTATGATATAAAATGAAGCAGTTCGTTCGAAAGAGACATTTTTCCTGTACTGGTGTGCGAGTATTTTGAAGCGCGGATTGTATCACTTAAGTAAGAAATTTCATCGCTTGTTGAGCACTCCACACGGATTATATTAGTTCGATGCATTTTTTTCACATGGCTGTGATAAAGTGTTGGTGTAGCGTGACTTTGATTCGTTTCAGATTCGAATTCATTTGCACATTTAAGGACAAATTTGGTGTTGAATTCTACTGGTTACCGTTGTTTTCGATCAATTTGCATCTATTTCATTCTTATCAGATCGACAATTCTGTTCTTATTTCAGTTTGCAGTTTGGATCCAAATTCAGTTGTGAGCTTAGTCTACGAATCAAGCTCAGACTCAGAATCCTTAGCCTCAATTTTTTTTAGTGCTGCGCTAGCAAAAACGATACCTTATTGTTAGGAAGTCTGAGGTCCATTATTTGGAGTGGGATTAACGCAGAAACTTCGATTTTTCGGACTTGTTTGTTTGAGTTTGAATTGGTTAATAGAGCGTTATGGTGTGAACTATCTTGAAAAGTTAGCATTCCATGGAGGATGATTATTAGCTGAATAGTGAAAGTTCAAAGAACGAAAAAACGGTGATAGCTAACTTTAATCAGTGGCGTTGAGGAATAATTTCAGTTGAAATTGCCAGTAGTGAGTTCCGCTGCAAAAAAAAAGATAATTTGCGAGTTGATGCGCTCAACAAAAAATTAGCCTCGTTTTTAATGAGTGATTCAAGATTAGCACGCTAACGACTACCGTTGGTGTGATTTATATTCGTTATTTGATTTTGTTATCTCTTTCGATTTCTGAAAGTTTTCGAAATGAAATATTCATCATTTTTTTCTTTTGAGAAACAATAAATTTCTCGAATTCTGTTCAATATTTAATCATAAGTAAATATGCGAATATGCTCCCTCTCACAAATCTTTTTGTTGTTTCTCAAGTGATTTTTTGCTCATCTTTTTCCGCGACAGTTTTCTTTTCTCACGGGAAATTGAATTTCTTCTGCGATTCAAAAAGAAATGTTAAACTTTTTGTGATATGGATGAAGAGAATGCACATGAGCTGATTATGAAACATGTATTGAAGAGCGCTTGCATTAATCTGAATGGATTCTGTTAGAATTGATGCAGCCGATTGAATGGATTTTTTGAATGGATCTGAATAGATTTTTCCGGTTGAATTTTATGTTCTATTCTATATTCCAGGAATTTTCAAGTTATTTCAGATCTTGATATAAAGTGAAATATTCTGCTATATACACTGGAATAGCACAGAGCGTGAAATTCGAGGAGAAAAAGACAGCAAACAAGAATTTATGAGTCGCAAACAAAATTCATTTGCGTTACCCTCACATCAGTAGTTGTTGTGCGAAGGTCCAATTATGAATCAGTCATTTTGATCAATATGCGTTTCGAGTGACCCATTTCAGTTACTTTTTGAAACAAAAATTTATCTGCCTTCTCTTTATCAAAGAACACCTTTCGTATAACGATAGGTGTCAGTATTTCATCATTCATTAGTTCGAATCGTCAACTGAACACCTTCAAACTCATTCAGTTTAGTTTCTGCAAATAATATTTACCACAGTCAATTCGCTAACCAACAAAATCATTTCTTCTCATTCACCAGTTCATGTTATCCACACCGCCTTCCCCTCTCTATCAATTCAATTTACATTCATTCAATCAGTTTCTGCTTTCGTTTATTTTTCTTCTCCTTTTCTACTGTCCCCTTCTCCCCGTTTTTTTCCCAAAAAATAGCAAAAACTGAAAAATAAAAGAGTCGTTAGTTTGAATGAGTCGTGCACACATGTTTATCTCAGCAAACAATGTGCGTTGATGATGTGTTTGAGATCGTTTTTTTTGTTACTTTTTTCGTTATTATTTCCGTTGTTTGTTCGAATTTGCGTTTGTGTAGAGATAGATGCACATGTGTACTCATTTATGTTCTCACTGTAGGAAATATTAATCGTAAATTTGGATGAGTTTTGTTTGGGAACGCTGTTGATTACAGAAGACGGGAAAGCTTTTGAAGTAGTATGACGTGAAATGTAAATTTCACATGTGAATTGTTATGACGTGAAACTGTTATGAATTGCTATGTAAGTTCGTATTGTAATGAATATGACGTGAAATTGCTATGTTATAATATTCATATCAATATTGAAAATTTCACATCATACAAATGAATTGTTATGATAGTTCGGACAAACAGCTATGACGACTATTAACCTGTTCTTTGAAATCAGCAGTATGATTTTTCGTAACTTGCATATGCTTAGTTAAAGGAGATATTCAATATACGATTATCGTGTTCTGATTAGACGGTATTGTATTAGTATGATTTTTCACTTTCTTATTACTGCCACTGTGACTTATCGCAGACATATGACATATGAGCAGAATAATTTTCGTAAAGGATACAATCCAGAATGTGTAACGGAGTTCAGCGAATATAAATGCAATGAACAACGAACCACTGAGCGAACAAAACATCCATCCATAGAACAAACGAACATTCAGTTTGATTATTCTATTGAGTGTTGGTTGCGTTGTGTGTGTGTGTGTGTGATATGATAAGATATGATGTGATATTGTGTGTTGTTGGGTGGAGGAGCTGTGCTCGAATCAAACAAACAGCATGTGTCATTATTTCATTTCTTGTTCACAGTTGTTTGAAGCTTTCAATTGGTAGCATTATTATTCGATTGTTATTTGAAGTGCGTCTGGTGGAAGCGAGTCGCATACATTTTTGCTATAGAAGAGAAATGGTACTTTCACATTAATTTTATTCAATTTCTCGAAATCGACTTGCATTTCTACATGATTACATGATCCCGGTTAGTAGCTGCTGCATATCAACTATGCATTACAATACGTACACGCATATAATGACCTTGATGAAAAAGAAACTGTTTTGTTTCAGAGATATCATATAGTACTAGCTACTCGAACAGCTCCGACCAATTCCACTCAATTTGCACTCTTCGAGTTGTTTGTTGTTCAGAAATGCAGCGTCATCTTATAAAATTTCCATCGTTTTGTCTATCTGTGTATTTGTCGGATCACAAGGTCAATGATATACTATTCCAAACAAGCAAACGAGTACTTACACTAGAATCTTGCAACTGACATAAATAAAGATGAATAAATGTTTAAAAGTTTCAGGATCTTTTCCAGCAGTTTTGCTTCATTTGTGGAATAATACTACAGTTTGGTAGTGGCTTGAATTTTTCGCTTATTAGAAATCTCTGAATTGGGTTGTTTTAAGAAGTGTGATCGACATTCATTTTTAAACAATGTTTTTAATGTCAAACAATGAAGTTTCTGATGTTTTATTGTTTTCCAATCAATTTTGCTAGTTTTAATCTTCGAAAGAGGGACACTTCTTCAAATATCAAATAAAAAAATCTAACAGTTGCGTTACACCATCTTAATTGTGCATGTATGAGAAAACAGACAAATTATTAGCTGATGGTGAGCGAAAATATTCACATATTTGCTTATTCATTTATCCATTTACTTATCATTGGTTTGTTTGTTTGTTTATTTATTTATCTTTTGTTCGATTCAGAATGCTCCCTAATTAATGCATTCGTTTGTCGCGCGGATCGATGTTTTCTTTTACATTTGAGTAATCAATTTTCTATTGGCGCAGTCGCACATCGATGAAGCATTAATATGTTTATGTACTACATACAATTCAGTATGCATTCCGATCTTGAATGCATCAAAATAAATGTATTAAATCAATGTAATTACTGTTTTGTCTTATTTGATTCGTCTTTTGTCATTGCTAACTTCACTGGTTCATTATTTCTATTGTCCTTTTCATCTTTGTTTTGCGGGGAGGTGGGATGGGGTTAGGAGGTTGGGGACGGAGGAGCCACTCAACGTTCATTGATTTCGTATAATTAGCGCATAAACTCTTTCTTGAATGGAGGAGTCGACGAAAGAGAACGAACGATGTAAAAGAATGGTGGAGAGAGCAATTAGCTTAATGTACTCTAATTAATTGTTATGGGCACTTGGGCGGTTTTATCATGAGGCTGAGGCAGCCGAAAACTATTTGTTGAGTTGAGCTGTTCGAATCGAATTTACTTCCATCGAAGCGTCTGAATATGACCGACAACAATCATTTTGAAACCACAAATCCATTCATCTTTTTTGAGTTTCCCCATTCAATTTCATTTTTGCAATTTATGAATTTCATTGTTAATTCTTTTTTTTTTGGAAATCACAATCACGAAATCACGAATGATTCATATGAATGTGACTCATAATTCGTTTCCTTTTATTCACGTTCGCCTTATAAAACTTCTTATAAACATTCAACATTTTTTCAGGTTGATTTGTCATCATTATTGATGATTGCGTTGAAGTTCTGATCGGTATTCGTCAAACTGAGTGTTCAGTTTATGGGTGATTTTTGCGTGTGCATTAGGCGATATGTGATATTTACGTGGAGAACTTTATAGTACATTGTAGCATAAAGTACTCTCAAAATCTTTCACCATTTCCAGTGCTTTATTCATGTCAAATTCATAGTCAAAGTCAATTGTCCGTTTTGATTCGATTCTATTTTATGCGGAAAAACCTTGACAACCTGCTCTTATCCATTGTTCATTACCTGTTTTTAATATCACCGATTTTGGAGTGCTCAAATTTTTTTCGATTGAACATTTTTACGTTTAAAACTAGTAAGTGTATTTATGAATGATGGGATGTTAAAGCGTTTAGAACGTTTCGTTTGAAATGAACAATTTTTTTCGATTGTTGAAAGAATTTTTTCTTTTCTGAATGTATCTATCATATTCGAGCGAATATTTTCAAATTTTGAAATTTTAAAAGTTTCAAAACATTTGTGAAACGAAAAACGACGAAAATGATTGATGTGACGAGTGAAGTGGTCGGCAAAGTGATATGGAATCGCAGTAAAAAGTTCGAAAAATTCGAATGAATTATTGAACAGAGCAGATCTAACCGGGGAAAAAATCAGTGTTGAATGACAGTGTTTCCATTTGACTAGATTGTTGGCAATATAGGAGGCAGAAAAATGCATGCTGAAAAGTACTTCTTTTTATCACTGTATGTGAAGTGAAATTTGAAGTTGTTGCATTCGTTTGAAGGAAACAATTTTTTCGTTTCACCCAAATCATCCTTTCTCATATTACAAAGTGCATCTTCGCCTGTGAACGTTCTTCGGAGCACGGTTTTCGTTGAGAGTTTTTGGATGTGTGCAATCGAATAATTTTTTGGTGACTTTCTTTTACATTCCCTGAATTAATCAAAAACATAAGTCGATATCGGTCATTGCGATTAACATTCTTCGATTCGTATCGAACTGTCCTTAGCAATCCAATTTAGCTACCAAAGCGGTGTGCTCGTGCATCAATTCTGAACCTTTTTTTCTGGTATACATATCTGAAATATATTCAATAATAGCTTTTCAAGCGCGTAGAAACCAATTATAACGTCAATAATAATCGTAGAATTGTTGATTTGCAGTAGGCGTCTGGAGCTTCAGCAAAATATTTAGATACGTATAGATAATTAGACACGAATCATTGTTGATGCTACAGCGAAGTAATGTGACGGATGCCAAAGATAGTTACGAAATAAACAGAAAAAAGCCATATTGTGGTTGCAGTGCAACATTAGAATATTCTGCAATTAATGAGTTGTTTTCCGGAGAGCAAATTTTATCCATTATTCATTGCAAACAAGCTGAAATAATTTGAAGTTCATTACTGTATTTTTTACAGTTAAAACAAATAATGAATAGAAGATGAATTCGATTTTAGAAAGAAGAACACAACATAAAGTAATATAAGCACATGTGCGATGTGGATGAATAGAGTCTAAAAACAACAAACGGTGATATTAATACAACCGAATGTGTTCGAGAATTCAAGAAATACTTCTCATTGTTGAATGTTAGTCAGCTGCCGATAACATTCGTTTTGTTCTCTTCGCTTAGCAGGCAGGATATAGCCCTCATCGTACTCGTTCTATTTCATCTGATTATCTTCACTGTTGTTTTTTTTTTCAAATTTATTCAGTTTTACCACATGATGGATGCATAATGTATTTTGCTCTACTGCAATGATGTCATATTTATATGGGTAATTTGAGATTCGATCGAAGCTATCAGATGATTCACTAACAACTGCAATGAAGTACTGCATTAGTATGAAAAGTTATAGGAAAATAACTGAAGATATGATGGGGATAATTTTAATGATTTCAGTCAATTGCATATGGGATCTGTGGAATATTTATGCGGGTTGTTGTTAGCTGAAGTAAATAGAATTTTGTAGCGTTATTCATCAAGCATTTTGTGCTACAATTAATTGATTAGTGATTAATTCAAGTAGAGAATAGTGATGGTGACCGAAGAAAATTTCGAATCGATTGAAATTCGACTGAATTGACTTTTCAAAAAATTCGAAAGTTTGGTATTTTGACCGAAATTAAAAATGTTTTGTCGAAAACCGACCGAATTCACTTTTTGAGATTCTAAAATTCGGTACATTCGAACGCAAGGAAAATTATGCTTCAGTTGTTGCGATAACAAACTGAAATTTTCATAGAATCAATTTTTAAGAAATGTGACATCAGGAAAGATAAGATCATATCGAAAACAAAGTCGTTTTCACATAGAAATAGCAGCAGCGAATTGCTTTCCAGCTATTGCAGACGAAATGTAATTTTTTAAAAGAAATTGATTGCCCTAACTCAATCGATATCACCATAACATTGATTATAATTATCTTTTATATTCCTTCCATTAACTAATTATTATGAACGGTGCATTTTTTGATGAATTTTCTCTTCTATACTCAAATTAAGTTATTCATGGCCCAGATATGGTCATAGTTTTAGGCTTACGCAGACGTTGAAGTATTGAAAAAATAATGAGAATAATAATAAGTAATAATAGTAATAATAATAATATTTATTCGCACGATAAGCATTCGCAGCGTTATATTTAATGTAGTTTGAAGTACATTCGAGGAACGGAGTGCGTGAAAATTCCTACTGAATTTTAGCTATTATCTGTTCTCAACATACTTGTTGGGATGGATGCAAGATGATTAGAGAGGATTTTAATGCATCGATTTAAAATGGAGAAAGTATTGCTCGTTGTATGCATCAAAAATGAATGCTTACACTTTCCGGAATTATTCGCGTGAAAGGATTTTCATAACTGTTGGCGAATTCGTCATCAAATTGCAATCTGAAAACACTCTCAAATGATCACTCTTATAGATTTCACACTTGCAATGCACTTCACCGTTTGAGATGCAGTTGAGCGACCTTCGCTGTGATGCTTCTAAATCCTGGCGTGCACCTCGTGTTTGCACTCTATAAAAATGATAAACAAGAGGATGATGCTAAGCCTTGTGATCACGCTGATAATGTATCGATAAGCCTCGTGTACTCTTACATAAATTTTATGCTTACGCAAAATCGTGTTGCATCAAGTAAACAATAGAAATAATCAGCACCTTATGTTCACACAAGTTGATTACCCTCACATCGGTTTGTACTTGTTTTGAAGGAATATCTTCAAAACAAGTGAATGTCATCGTAAATAAAATCCAACATTTGTTGCATTCTTCACGCGATATTAGAGGTGCTGTGCGCAATTTTACGATCGATTTTGATATTGTTGATGACGAGTTATTACTGGACAGTTCATAAATAATTTATTGGCAATCAATTTAATACCCAAAGAAGAACCATTTCAGTGAATTATTAATTCTTACTGCACGTGAGTCAGTAGTCGATAAGCTTTGCTATTTTTCATTTTTGTTGTGTTATAGTTAGTAGTTTTCAACGTTCCCATTCTTTAGTGCTAATGGTATGTTTGAGGACAACCTCGAAAATTATTATCACCGATATTATTGTGGATATTTGTAGTAATAATAGTTATAATAATGATAGTAACTGTTATCATCGGTATTTGTTTGCGAACGCTGCAACTTGCAAATATTAACGTCAGAATTCTGTCCTTGCAATGCCCACTCACATTCCATAAACATATTTCAGCGCGCTGATGAAATACTGACAATGAGAAGTTTTTATGAAGAATGGGTCGTAATTTAGAGTGAAATTTGTTTGAGAGGAAACGAAATGGCGTATTCATGTGTATGAATATCGTCGATTCATCGTTGCTAAGCAGACATCGCTTTTCTGAGTAAATTAAGTAAACAAAGTGAATAATGTTATCGATATAGATGCTGTTCAAAACTGCATATTTTCTTGCTTACGTCTTCACGTACACAATCATACATACGGTGATTCATTGCTGCTTTCTTATCAAATCATTTCGTTTGATGTAACAACAACATGGAAATCATAGTGTCCGGAAGTTTGTACGAACTGTGTCAATTTCATATTGTTGGTGTAAAATTAAATGCGTATTAAGCGGAGGTGTGTATAAAGCGATTGGAGAAAAGTTATTAAGAGTACAGCGATGTTCTAGTAGAATGATAAAAATGACTCGAAAACAGTGTATTATTGATAATGATAACATTTATAGCAATGATGATAGTGGTAGTAATGACGGTAACAGATGATGTTGATAGTAAAAATTTGAAAAAGATGATGTTCAATATAACAATTATATATTGACTAATGGCAAAAGTTAAAACGATGATCAATGCTTTTGAAAGTTACATTCATTTGCTGGATTCATCATAGAATTAACGCTGATAAAATCACAGAATCTGAATGGTGAATAACGAAAATGATTATTGATAATTTCAATTTATTGTCTTTTCTCAGTTATTTTTTGAGTCAGGAAACATGCCTTGGGCAATGAAAATGATATGTTATTGAACTTGATAATAGTAATTATTGGTTTCTGTAAATGCTGAATTTGACTGAGGCCATTGGAATGCGGAGGAGAGCGCTTTAATTGGAATGCAACTGATTGAATTTATCTGATTTACTGCGTTATATTCTATTCGGTGCATGGCATTCCACAATTTTGATGCAAACGATCACTCGAATTTATTTTTTTCATTATGTTTCATTATGTTCTAACATTTTTTCATTATGTTCTAACATTTTAAAGTGCTAGTGACTAAAACCAGAATCTGTTTTTTGCTTATTCATGTGTTTTTTTTTTCAGAGAAATATTTCATTAGCTCTTATTTCAGCGTGAATTTTCATCATTTCATCTAAAGTGAATAATTTCTGAAAACAATCCATTCACCATTATTTTAAAGGCAATCGATTCGGTTGTGTTACCTTCATTCAATATCCTTATTTATTTATTTCACACTTCAGTCCACATGCCCTTCTGTACCTGAACGAATGGAATAGAATGTTTTATGTAAATAAGCATTAAGCATTAGCCTTTGTTTAGCTCGTGAAATTTTGAGAGCGTGGGTACACGGTGTGCTGTTGATGTGTTTCTAAAAGATTTACATTAATGGATGAATAACTCGTTGATTGTTTGTTCATCAAGGATTATTTCTCGTTCTTGAGAGTCAGCATTAAACAACGCTATTTTAGGAGAAAAATTAGCAAATTTTCGCATCAAAGACGTTGGACGTCCATTTCATTGTAATTGTGTGTAAAGAATATTAGGCAGGAAATGTGTTTACGCAATCGGTGAGTGAAGAATTACGGAAGCTTGAACGACCACTCTGATTTCTGATTTTAGATGTTTTCTAGGACATCATTAAGGAGTACATTGCATTGATCTTTTTATTTATGCATATATTCATTTATACTTTATATACTTTCATCATAGTATTGATTAAGAAATCAGCATTTAATTGTTATTGCTTGTTTGACATTTGCATTTCATTCAATATTATACATTGATTGACGATCACTCACAAACATCACTAAAATTCACTTTTATTGTTCACATCAATCACATCATGCTAACAATAAAATAAAGTTATTCAATTCGTATTTTTCCTGTTCAATTCATTCGTAAAGTTCGAATGACTACGAAATTTGGTGAATAGTCAAACGTAAACACATAGCGATGTGTTACGATTCAGTGAACAAATGTTTTCAGGAACATGTTTCAGAGCTGTAAAAAGAAGACGTTAAAACTATATATATATATATATATATATGTATATATATATATATATATATATATATATATATATATATATATATAATATATATATATATATATATATATATATATAGATAGATTATTACTGATACTCTCGTACGTATTTCTAGTGTTTTTGTGTTGACAATGATAACTGTTCATTACTGACGAATATTTATCAGTTGGAACATGAAATAATTCTGCTGACATTCACTCATAAATTAAGTGCAAAGTTATTTTCATGCATTGGCGTGCGCTTGGCGATTCTTTAGATTTGCCTTCTTTTCAATTATAATTAGGGGACAGTGCGTGTAGTTCTGAGTCATAAATGTATTGTTTGACGCACTTTCATAAACAATTGTTTCATATGACCTTCGTTTTGCAGTTTGTTTTTATTTCGAATCCATTTATACATCTCTGATTCTCTGCAATGCTCAAGAACATATCGTTGTTCTTCTGATCGAATGTCGTCTATTCCATTCAAAAAATTCGCAGACTATCAATCATTATTCCTTTCTGCACATCATGATTACATTGTGTTGTTGGACACGTGTACTAAAATTTTGTATTGCATCGACTGTAGATTTTGCGTTTACATTTGTTAATGTGAGGCTTAGGCTTTTTGAATTGCTTTTTCTTTATTATCACTGAGTCATATTATTTTATTGTTATCTCAATGTTCTGTGGTAAAAGTTTATCGCTATGATAATATATAAATCAGTATTATTGTGATATTCCAATATTTCATTGGATCATCACTATTATCTCTAATTAGTAATTAACAATATTTTACAGTCATAAATATAATATTGATTATAATAATAATAGTATTTTTATAATTATAACTGCAGCCGTTATTATTGCTTCCTTTATCGTTGTCATATTTTAATTATCTTATCACTGTTGTAATGCTCACATATCATTTTTAGATTTATACTAATAATTACATTATTATATGCATTACCATTAGTATTATTTTAATGAGCATGGAAAATGTCATTTGATTATTTTTTCATTTGATTTTCACATATTTTCAGCATTTCGATTGCAGTCATCTTTAGGCGACATTGTCGTCCATTTCTGTTGTGCAATTGAATATTTAAGTAACAAATTATTTCGATCGATTACTTCTATATTTAAATTGTTATTCGTTTGCAATTGAACGTCATAACATCGATCAAAACTGATTATGTTTGATAAGTGTTTGATTGTCACTTTGCTCGTTATTGTTTCTTTACGATTCATCAGTATCCTTTCTCAAATCGTATTTTGACATTCCATCATTTGCTCATCGATATCTCCTAGAAATTGGTGGTGGCTAACTAGAATTTCGAAGGTACTTATTATAATTCCGAACGCCGAACACCAAACGACGATAGTTATAGGATTGCGAATTGCTATAAAATCGGAAAACTTAAACTATAGGTCAGTGGTCCTCATAACGGGGAGTGGGAAGGGGAGGAGGCATTCCATTTTGAGCATATCAAAAAAATTGAGTAGGTTAGCAAATTGATGTTGATCGGTTTTATTTTCTCAGATCTTCCATAACTGTTCGATAGTATTCCTGATGCCTCTTTGACAACAAATCGAAATCTTTATAAAACAAATCTTTTTGATCAATTGTTGAATTTCGTGATTTTCTTCTGATTTCTCACCGAACTGAAGGAGACTATTCGAGGAAGAGAATTATAGTCACGTAGATTGTTGGAGAGAAGAATGGCGGGGCCAAACAGGAGCATGGAGTGCTTCAGTATGAGAATCGCTGTTATGGGTAATCCTCGGCCATGTGACAGTGCAACTGTCACATGGCCGAGGATTACCCATAACAGCGATTAGGGCAGAGGTTTTCATAGCGGAGAGGGGAGAATTACCCACTTGGGAGTAATTTGGGGATGTCAGGGAGATAATGGAAATGGAGAATCTCGTGCAATTGTTATATCGTGTCAGAACGCCTTTGTATTGGTGTTTTTTCGCTTGAGTATGTATCTAAACGTGGTCTGCTCATAGCAACACTTTTCTTTCTCCTATTTTATGAGCATTAGCTCGTCTGGGCCAAAAAAAAGTTATTTTAAAGCAGTCACAAATATTTTCTAAGTTTTTCAATATATTGGCTGACATCGTCTTTCATGAGCAGTGGGGATTGATTGGAAGAAACTTGTTATGATGAAATGCCATTGTGATGGTGTTTTTTCCACTCGGGTATCTGAACATGGCTCGCTCATAGCAACACTCTTCTTTATCCTACTTTCTGATCGTGAGTATGTTTAGCTTTCTTTTTTTTTTCATCACTGACGAAGTTTTTTACTGCTTTCCGTTGTCAATTGCTGAAGTTCGTATTATTTCTGTAACTGATACATGAAGTTCTAAAAATACCTGCTTGCTTCATTCCAGAAAATTAATCTCTTTCATGTCACTGACGAATTTCCGAACCGGTTCTCCATTTGCTTCTGACGTTATGCGTGGAAAGAGAAAACTCTTGTAATGTGAGGGGAGAGGGGTAATGATGGCCTGTTAGTAATGGATCACCCGAGCGTGAGAACTACCGATTCAGGGTAGTCGATGTTCGGAATTTTGATTCGATAATTCTGGCTTTCGAAATGTTTGACATTCGTGTTTTAATCAGCAACTGCAAGTAATTCAAAATGATCGCTCTTTGGCCAATGCATATTCCTACCAATATGGTGACCACTTTCAAAAATGCCCTTTGTCACATTTAGCGCTAATCAGATAAATAATCTAAAATTGATTTTCAGGGTTCGGTGAACCTTAACCGTGTTCTGTGAAGACATAAGTAACATTTCGAGAGTTTACTCGCAAAATATGCGAATAAGTTCCCCTGCATTCTCAGAATGCTTCTTTCTTTGTCACATTTAACACTAATCTAAAAAGATCCAACCTCTCTTCGCTAACTATCAATTCATACAACTCAGCGTATCTCTACCTCAACGCTAAGATTATCCAGAATAACTTCGAAATTACAGTTGGTAAGCGCCGCTAATTCTCCGAAAACGGATTGTAAACGGCCTTGCAAGTTTTACGTCAAGAATGTGGCAACATTGTATTATTTGCTCAAGTTCACCTACGAAGCTGATTATAATTAGAAATTGTCTTGGAAAACTGGTTTTATGTGAGAGTCGTTCCGAAAGAACTACTGATTAGTGCGACAATGATTGATTAATAATATAATCGTATAATTTTCGATATGATTCACATCGAAGCACTATTCGCATATTCGATATTCGTCGAGCTGTTGTTCACGATTTGTTTTATAAAGCCTGCGTTTAATTGCGTGATGATTTCGTTGTCATTTTCTGTTTCATCGTTATTTTAGACTATTTTTAATCAGATCGTTTGATATTTATTACATTTACTGCAGCTTTACAAACTTCACATCACTTTAGACTTTATAAGTGCGTGCACGTACTTGTTCCAATAAAAATCCAGTAGAAATCTTAAAAAATATGTAAGGTTGGGAGCGTTGCAATTAAGTTTTCAGTGACCACGAATATTAGTATATATCAGAGTTGTCGTTTTTAAAGTGCACACATTGAGGACATCGTTATCATTTGACGTAAATTATTTTATTGTTTGTCATTCTTCATAAACTTTTGACGAGGACTGCTGGGCAAGGTCAGAGTTGGGTAGGAAAACAGTTACTTGACAGTGGTCATCGAAGTGTTGTGTTGTGACAGATGAGTGAAGGGATTGGTTTATTGTTCACGGACAGTATTCGATAAATTTTGAACGGAACATTCTTCGTCTAGACCAACCCCTTCGTTTGAGTCGTTCTTGAAAAGTCATTTGTTGTCGCTTTAAATGCACAGAAATTCTCATCTCGTATTCACCTTTTGTTGTGTTCGTGTTCGGAGTCTTATTCTGAACGTTCATTTGATCTGGGCTGTTTTCAGATTTTATTGTTATTATTATCGTCACGCATATTGTCATACTTTTCGAATTGGACTGTCCAGAGACAGTGCTATACTAAAAACTCTACAGTGCATAATAATAAACGGTATCCACCATCCACTGAAGGTTTCTCGTTTCATATGTTTGACAGTTGCAGTGATATTGATGTGATTTGATCGCTCACAACAATCAACCACTACGGTACAAATAATAATCATCTACTTATGCGAATCATTGCTGTTGATATAAATATTTTATTTCTGTTACTGTTGTTACGTTTCTACTGAATATTTACTAATAAAACTCTCTAAACGGGTAATATCAACGAAGAGGAAAATATCCCCCAATAAATTTTTTAAAAAATGTTGCCATATAATATGGATGAAGAGTGTGGTACTACCAGTGATGACGATTGTGTTCGTGCTGAAACAAGGTCAGCGCCCGGGGATTTGGCAAAGCCTTCTCCTTCCGATTATTCGCATTTGTCACCACCATCAGGTTGACTCTTTCTTTTCGTTTTGAAGTTATGTGTCCAATTTTTTGAATTATATTGATATGTACAGATGTTATGCATTGACATATTTGTATGCATTTGTAAATTTCATTTGAATAAAGGATGCTAGATGATACGAGCATGAAAAACTTTCATATTCCACTGTAAGCTCCTTCAGGTAAGCAGACGTCGCATTCCTGCTGGAGGACGCAAAATTTCGTCGATCTTCAAATTTATTTTGCACCAAACTACAGTTCAGCTGATTTTTTTTCAGTGAAAAGTAAAGTGGAGCAAAAATATGAGCGCAATATGTTTTATATAAGAGTGATGATGGCATTAATATCATAATTTCTAGAATCTGAAGAACAAGACGGTGATGTAAGTGAATTTCCGGCCTTAATAGCTCTGTCAACGGGTGCATCAAATATAAACAATACTTCAGCACGGTCTCAGCGTACAAGACCTCCTGGCCATTACAGGTTCATTCGTGCCATTTATTTCTTATGCGTCGCATTTCATTGTGTTATTCCAATTCATCATTCTACCGCTCTATTGCAATATAATATTAAACTGTTACCGATTTTCGTGCTTATGCTTGCTTTGTTATGATTTGGTTGAGCGTCATTCTTCATTGAAGTATTCGTTCCCAGTCGATAAATTAGCTCAAATTGAAGGAATATAAACAATGGTTTCGCGTCTGGACCACCATGGCCTACACCGAAACGTCACAATCCATGGGCGACCGCTTGTGTTTTACAAAAGAAACAGCAGATGCAAGCTATCGAAAATGAAATTAATGTTATGGCCAATGAAACTCTCGTTGGAGTGAGAAAATGGAGGTTATTCATTATTCGTTATACTGTTTTCTGTACATCTGTTCCATAATCCATAATTACGTATTTTATGACTGAATGATTTATTATTTTTATGATTCAGTATTGATTTATATTGAACAAGTGAAAAGAGTGAAATGTTGGCAATAAATCCGAAATGAATCAACGTTTCTTCTTTCTTGAACGTATGTGTGTGTGTGGAGCGGATGAGTAACCCAACTTTCTCTCACTATCAAAATACTGAATAGCACGTTGAGATAATCATCTTGAAAATAGGCGACCTTCAACTAGGAATTTTCCGTTTTAGGAGGAAACAGAAGTGATATTGAATGATATACTGGAGGAGAATCTGTACATCTCAATGAATTGTGTACACAGTCAAATACATTAAAATTAATGATGAAAATTGCAGACCCAAATGGATGCAACGTTTCGGTTCGCGTAATTGGATGTTATTATGGATGTGTTGGTTTTGTACGGTACAAGGATTGTTAGTGAACGGATTGGTGCCGTCAGCAATCACTTCAATTGAACGTCGTTTTCAGTTCTCTTCGTCGACAATTGGACGTATTATGCAGGTAATATTCATTTTAATATAATTGCGTGGTGCATCTTTGACATTAGCACGTTGAAATGTTCGATGAAGAAGTGATTGAGCAGACGTGTTCGTGGTTTGTTAATAGCTGAAGATTATAAACGGATCTCATTGTGAGAGTCGATTCTAAACACTTGCTTTATTTCATTATTGATCTTCAAAGAAACACTTTTAAACAAACTTTCAGTTCTATGATTTTGGCTATGTGCTCCTATGTATACCGGTGTCTTATTTCGGTGGTCGTCATTCAAAGCCAATGGTGCTCTCAATGGGTCTTTTATTAATGGCTTTAGGAAGTTTCATTTTTACGATGCCGCATAATTTATCTGACTCATATACATCTACTTCCGGTGCTGAGGAATCTAGTTTTGGGAAGTGTGGTATTCCTGGGACGAGTTAGTTCATTATTATTCACTCTTGTATAAACCACGATTCTATATCCATATATCCTACCACGATTCTAAATCCACATCAAACTTATATCCACGTCCAACAAATCTAGATCTGTTTTTTTTCCTTATCGAGTGCGAATTACTAATCGATTATATGAGTTTCATTTCACAATATATTGAGTAATCGGATATTGATTAAGTGATCATATGCAATTGAAAGTAATGAAAACTTTACCCAGTTGAGAATAATGTGAAAGCGAAAAAATGTCACTACGAATTCGGTCCTCAAATTTTCTCCATCCCTCCTCACCGATCGCCAATCTGTAAGCTTCCTGTGGTGTGTATTCAGGTTGAATTAACATTATGTAGATCGCTGGATTATTTTTTCCATCGTCGATTTACTATATTGGTTATGTTTTGTCGATGTGTTTATGTCAATAATTTCAGAGACCTCTCCAGTATTCATGACATTCACAAATGATTCAACAGCTACATTCTTCGAGCCATTATCGGGTGCCAGTGCAGAAGCCTTGAAGACTTGTCCGTCTCCTGAAAATCAGGTTTGCACATATCTTTGATCTGCGTATTTTACTTCATTGAGTTTTTGTATTTTCATGTGGTTTCATAATTAATTTTATGGAGTTGTAACTTATTAGCAAACAAGTTAAATAAGTTTTTTTTGGAATATGTGTGTAATAGAGCTGAATGAATGTATTCAATAGTATGAAGTGATGCAATAGGGCTGAATATTCAATAATATGATGTCTTTGATAATTACAGCCAGGCACATTTCGATACGTGTTCATGTTTTGCTTAGCACATTTCTTGCATGGTATTGGTGCCACTCCGTTGTTTACATTAGGCGTTAGTTATATCGATGAAAATGTTGGACCTGCGCTTTCTTCGTTATATCTAGGTTATTATTAATTCTTATTATTAATTATTATTTTATTATTATTACTTATTATTAATCTTATTATTTATTCCTGTTATTATTGTGTTTGTTATTACGGATGTGCTTGTTACTTTTATGATTATTATTCATGATGATTGGTCACCGTTAAACACAATTTGCTTATTCATTATCGCAAACTTAAGGCGTCTTCTATGCATTCGCAATATTCGGACCTGCATTTGGTTTTCTGATGTCTAGTTCATTTCTTCAGTATCACACTGATTTTCTACAACCTGAGCATCAGTTTGCGTTAGTTTTTCATATTTGGATTGTCATCATTTTGCTCAAAATATGTATTGTTTTAAGTGGTATCATTCTGTGTTGAGAAAGTGGTAAATTCAACTCTTAATTTCATTTCCAATCTCAAAATTGTTCATTTGAAAAATGGACGAATGCATTCTGAGGAACAAAGTCTGTTAATAGGTTAAGTGCTGAAAATAAAACCAAAATTTTAGAATAGTGAACATCGATGAATCTGATCCAAAATGGGTCGGTGCTTGGTGGATTGGATTTCAGATTGCCTGCTTGTTGGCTCTGATCGCTGTTTTTCCTATACTGAGCTTACCGAAGGTGTTACCGGAATCGTTGAAGTGGCATCGGTTGGTTTGTTTTTTTCACGTTCGTAGTCATAAAATTCATCGAATTCGATATTTATTTTCACCATCATTGTTACTGTTGATAAACTTCTCTAAGCATATAAAATATGCATATAATAAATTCAATACTCTCTCAAACAAATTATTGCAGAACACGACTTCATGAAGAGACGTTGCAAGGTGGTAGGAAACGAACGCCGGAATGCTGTGGTATGCCGTCAGCTTCCAAAACAGCCGCAGTTTGTGGACCTTTATTGCCAGCTGATGGTGACGGTTCGCTCATTCTACTCCGTTTAGAATGCATTCCTTGAAAATTTGTTGTATTGTCCTTATTTTATGATTAGTTCAGAATGGTTATCGTCTCTGCTAAAATGAAAATTTTGAGTGTATATTGGGCGATGAAAATTACAGAAAAAGCAGCAGTACCAACAATAACAATCGGTGAATCAATGCCAGCATTACAACCTAATCGAGGTCCCATTTGGTATCATATTTGGTTAGACGTTCGGCATATTCCTATCGCTATTTATCGAATCCTTTCGAATGGCAGTTATATGCTCATAACGCTTTCCATGGCTGTTGATGGTACGTTTCATTACTCTTTTCTAGCTGTATTTCCGTTGTTATTTCTGTAGTTTAGTAGATTGAATGATGAAGTTCGTTATATAAAAGAGTGATGAGATAAGGTATGTGATGTTATGAAATTGCATCGATTACTACGATTAGACAACGAACTTGATGACTGCATTTGTGCTTATATTTCAGGTTTAGTAATAACTGGGGCATCAACGTTTATGTCGAAATATCTGGAGAGACAGTTCAGCGTTGCGCCGAGTAAAGCGAACATGCTTATTGGTAAGTTTTATATTGAATCATTTCTGGGAATAGTTATGGCATTGATGATATTGAAATACAGTTGTGCATTCTACATGGTATAGTTGTTCAGATTGCGGAGAAATTGCTTTTTTGTTGTTACTGAACGAAGATGTGTTTAGGATGCATAATGGTGCCAATGGCTGGAATGGGTACGATGTTTAGTGGGTTTGTGGTGCAAAGATTTCGGTTAAGTTGTGTGAAAACGTTAAAATTTTGTATCGCATTATTGATGTTCTCACTACTTTTGTCACCGATGTATTTGATATACTGTGATCACGATCAGTTGGCTGGTATCGAAACACATTATGAGATTGACATGTTGGTTTCACTTCATTTCGTTTTTCGAGTAATTCTCTTTTTTGAAAGCAGGTTTTCAAACTAATGAGATTGAATTTGGAACTTATCAGTTCTGTCAATAATAAAAACGTGAAACTTTAGAGTGGCGTTAGGGAAGTACGCAAATGAGAGCGATCTACTTCCTTCGCTGCAATCCAAGTGTAATGAGCATTGCGATTGCGTTGGAAGTGAATATCATCCAATGTGTGCTGAATTGGAAAATGGACAGCAAATCTCATTCTATTCACCGTGTTTTGCTGGTTGCCAACAAAAATACGAACCACTTAGAAAGGTATACCTTATCAAATTCATCCTCTTAATAACCCATTCTGATCTCTGTAATTATTGTTCGCTTACGTAGTTCGTAATGATATCAGTTGTTACAATATATCGGTAATTATGGCTTTATAATCATTCAGATGTATCATAACTGTTCATGCGTACCAACGAATACGAAATACGGCTATAAGACCTTGAAAAGGGGTTTTTGTGAATCCAAATGTACTGGCTTATTCGGATTTTTGATTATGTTCGCACCTTTTTGCTTTTTCGCATTTGCTGTTGGAGTGCCGTTAATATCTGTTGTGCTGCGGTATGTTTACTTATGTACTCATTCATTTTTATTCATTTATTTACATTCATCTGTTTATGTGTTTATGTTTCAAGTGTTCTTTATGTCTTTTTATTTGCACGATTGTTGTTGGAATTGGTTGGAAGTTGAGCCTTGTTCGGCTTTAGACGATATATATGACACTCAAAAAATCAAATTTTATTTTGATTTTATGAATTGTCATAATGAAGTGTTATCATTGCTACTTGGTTATCGAACTCGAATTGTCGTTGATTTATGATAGTGATAGTAGAATTTAAGAACAGTGGATTATGCGGAACGATCATTTGCATTGGGTATCCAGTGGATATTAGTTCGAGTAATTGGCACCATTCCGGCACCAGTTTTGTTCGGTTGGATGTTCGATGTTTCTTGCATTCGACAGCACTTGGATCCATGCTCTGGACATGTAATTTGTCTCTATTTTAATTGCACTCAATTCTTTCTGATTTATTCTTTCACCAATAAATTGCTTATTATTTTCAACGTCGTTTGGTAGTTAACCCATTATTAGTTAATGAAACAAATGCTCATTAATTCGTTTTCAGCAGGGAAGCTGTATGCTATATCAGAATAAATTACTTGCCGATTTATTTCTGGCATTCAGTGTAGTTGGACAGGTACGATTTTATGTTTTGATTGATTTCACTGTTATTGTGATTATTATTACCTTTGTTACTTCATTGTTACATTTATTTCTTCACATGATTGTCACATCGATTCGTTTATTTCCTTGAATCTGGTTTGAAATGAGTATATCGCACTGTGACTGGATAAAATAAATCAATAGTAAACGAAAAAATTTTAGACCATAGCAATGGTACTGCTAATATGTACACTGATATTTTTCGCATCGCAAATGCGTGACGATCCGTTACCAACAAACGCTGTAATAGCAGTACGTGATAGTGAGGATGTGGAGGGTGACTTGAACGACGATATGAATGGTGATATAAATATCGATAACAATATTAGTAGTGATAACAACGTTCAGTAACTCTGCTCGTCGACATCATAATATTTCGTAATTGTTTTTTTTTGCACATGGAATCATATATGTTTTGATTCAATTCATATTAACGCTATCAAGCACATCGACTATATACCAATCAGCTTTTTCAATGTTACTTCCACACATTGTGGGAAATTGAATTTCAAGTTTGTTTGTGCGTATAAATTGTGGTACTTTTGCCGTTTCACACATAAGCGGAAACTTGTGCGTTTCGGCTTTTGTGTGAAGCGAAAATTTTATTCATTTCAATTTTTACGCACAAAATGAGGAAAAAGTTTTCCATTTTGAGTTCGCTTTCATTTTGTACTTGTGAGGTGATAACTTCATTTCAGAAGTGAAGAAATGAAAGCACTCTCACTATCAACTGCTAAATCGGATATAATTGACCGCTTTAGCAGTTGATAGTGAGAGTGCTACAGATGTGATGTGTGAATGATATGCAGATTAGATGTGCTGTTGTTTTGAATGATCTGATGGATGATTGTTTATTTATATATTTGAATTAATTCTATTTGAATCATCTAATGATGGTGCTATTTTGTGATTTTGCTCTTATTTCTGTTTCACATTGTTGTGTTTTGTTTTGTTTTTAATTTATTTCGTTTCAGTTCACCTTTATTGCTTCATTCTCAAATATGCATACATATAAGATGTTTTTTGTATTTAGTTGAATATGTCCCTATTCATATTTACAGAAGAGAGACTTTTGGGCGTGAATTTAGACGAAAATTGTCATTAAAAGATGACGTAGGTGATATTGATTTATCATAGGTTCAGTTGTGATTACATTAAGTGAGTTATTATTCTTGTTTCTTGTTTGAAATAAGCATTGTTTTGATTCAAATTTATGCGCCAAACTCTGTTTTTTTTCATTCAGATATTGCATACTGCCAACTGATTCAATTTTTGCAGTCTTCCATTTCATTTTCTCGTGTTTTTTTTCAGTTTCAGTTATATTTTAGTTTTCATTCGATTGACTGATTTTGTCCGAAACGACAGAAGTTTTACTTTGGAATTACGTTATTGTTTCGATATAATTCTGTGTGAACTTCTTTTCACCCGGTGAAATGTTTCAAATTTAATTTAAGATGTTATTCGTTGTTCTTCAGTGCAGATAATTTTGTCAAAATATTGCCGTGAATAGGCTTGTTCACGACAATATTCTATATAGTCATGCCAGTGGCTCAGCAAAATACCATTCGTGATTTACGGGTTATGCACCCCATCCCGGAATGACTCTGATGAGACTGTTTTTCGTTTTGCTTTCGCTTTTGATTTGCTTATTTGTATCGTGATAACTGTTACCGTTATCATTGAATATTCATTCATTACTTCAGTTGAACATAGTGATGGATTATAGCTCTGTGACTGAAACGGTAGATATGTGTTTATAAATATATTATATGACATTGTGATGCGTATTTGTAAAATAAGTTGCGTAAATAATGCGATGATATTCTGTTGTTGGATGGTTTCATATTGACGGTTCCTGTACCGGTGTCATTGTTTTTGCTTCGTTTATTGTATGTCTATTTTATATTGTGTCATCGATTTAATGACTGTTTCTAAGTTATGGTATTGTCAGTGTTAGCATATTTTTCGTTGATTCTCATCGTTTGTTTGACGTTGACCCAAAGATTCGTTCAATGATTCCACGTGTTGCTGATTTTTGACTGACTCGTATTTGTTTGCATTTTTAATGAGTTGGTAAGGAATCATCGTTATACAAATAGAGCATATTGTTGGTCTGTTTGATCGAAAGTTCGATTGTTGCATCATTTTATTTGCCGAAACTAATGACGAATGATATTCATCACAATGTTCATGAATTTCTCATGAAATGTTTCGTTTCCATTTTACTCGGGTCAAAAAAAAATGGCGCAGAATGTTTCTATACTAAATTTTGAAAAGTTTTCGATTCTCATTGCCCTGCTGAAAAGAAATGCTGGTGTTGTCACGATTTGGTTACCGTCATTAGACTCACCAGAATATTCCCGTTTGCTGAGAATGAACGAAACATTCGCATTGTTTGAGTTAATATACGATGTACATGGAGCCCTGTTAGTGTTATTCGTCAATGGCACCACATATCCCATACGATTATTATTGAATGCTTTAGAGTTTCTTTTTTATCGAAATAAATTGACATGTTTTTGTTTGTTTTGTGAAATGAAATGTTTTATTTTTTTCTGCTTTTTAATGACTTTATTCGAGTGAAAAAATGCTAAATGATTTTTAAAGTTTTTTTTCATTTTGTAATCTGTTAATTGCTGAATGCAAATAATGTTGATGTTAATTGTTAACTAATAAAACGTATTTGCTATGAAAATGGTTATGTTCATCAGCAAAGTAGGAAGCGACTGATGAGATAAGAGCGCAATAACGAAATGAATAGCAACATACACAAGTAAGTACATAGTGAATTCATTCAGCAAACGTTACATATCAATAGTAAACTGTCGAAAAATTTTTAAGAAAAGCTATTGAATGAACTAGTGATAATAATAATAATAATAATAATAATAATAATAATAACTTTAAAACGCAATACAACGAAAGAGCAATCGAGATTGAAAATGAACTTTATTCCAGCACTCTCAAGCGGTTTGCTTTTCATGATCAGGAACACTTCTACCCACAAATACAACTCAATGGGTCTCTTTGGTGGTTTTTACAATTTACCTTTTTTACAATTTTTTTACAATTTTTTTTGCAATTCACAATTTTTACAATTTTACAATACAATGGTTTCTTTACTTATTTTTTTATTTATTGTAGTGCGCAATTGCTACTGAGATGTAAAAAGGAATAATCACTTACGTTGTGTTTATTAGCTTAAAATATATGTTGCAATAGGTTATATTATAAACTGCTTGGTAATGAAACAAAAGAACGAAGTTTGGAATATGACAAGATTTGTTGCATGTCATGACGGCTGCGTGATCACCTCGTGGCATAGCATCAAACATTGAGCGAGTTGATTGACTGACATATGGGTCTAGAATGAAATCAGCTTTTCCATCTTGTGAATGAAAACAACTTTCTTGTGTCTTATCGTGAAATCACGGTCTGAGACAGAACATCTTTCAAAAAACTAGAATCTCAATCCGCTCGAAGGTTCTGCCAAAAAATGGTCACGCAAATGATGATACCATCTGTCATATTGCAGTCAACATTGCTCACAATAAGTTTTATGTACAGTAATCGTATTTTTTGACGACTTAATGTCATCATCGGCGAGTTCATTCAGCACACTTTCGTGGCACCATTCCGGGCGTTGTATGGAAGTAAATTTTAGGGAGAGTTTGACTATTGATCAAGTAAACGACAAAGACCCGACAGGTGGACGCGGCAGCGATAAAGCGACATATCATAAATCGCATTTCTAATCATATATCGTAAGCGATTCGAATCCATGAGAATAAATGATACAACTTGCAAATTACCAATACGAGAACAGCTGAAGTAATTCATCCATGTGACTGACTGTCATAAAAGCGCATAAATAAATCTGTTCATTCAAGAATTAATATTGTTCGAAGAGGATGCACAAAAATGTATCAGTTATTGTGACAGTAGTCAACGAGCAAGTTGATCACGTTGTCAAGTGCTCTTCTCTTCTGGTCGATGCCAGTAGATCAGTATCGCTGCATCCATCTTGTCAGTGAATTCGACCGAATGAAATTGTATTGGATACATTGAAATATGTATTCATTTATGTTGGTATTTGTACTCAACCAGTTTATCACTGGATAAAACGCAAGCGAACAACTGTGATATATGTTTGATACGCATTCGTTTTTGAACCGTTAAATTTTCACACTTTGACTATCTTTCGAATCGCCGTTATCTTTTTCTGATATCTTGATCGAAAAGACCAGCGATTAGATATGCTGAAGGGAATTATGTGAATCTTCTCCGTATATAGACTATACGGTATTCAGAGTAATTTGGTTCATGGGATCTCGTTGTGACATACGTTTTTACTGTTGAACGTTTCAGATTGGAGGCTACGATGAACTTTTGAGCGAATAGATGCAAAAGCCCATTCTCTTGTACCCATAAACGTATTTGACTTCCAGAAGTTATAGAAAGCCACGAAGAGTTTCATCTGAATTGTTTCCAGTGCACGGCTAAATGAACACACAATTGTTCTTGAATTGATTACATTCATTTCTTGCTCTAATCTGTATGGAAATAGTGCGATGTCATATTACATCAAACTTGTTCACATGATTCAACCAAATATTCAGCAACATTTTTCAAAGCCTTCTCAAGAGAATGGCCGATAATTAATTCCATAAACTCACCACATCAAACAATTGATATTGTGCACAGTTGAATTATCGTTATGTGATTGATACAAATGGATAAATTTTCATAAATCGTCGATGAATGACGCAATCACATGCGTTTTTGCTCGCATTTTGGAATTAGGTTGCATGGCTTTGTTCTACGCGTTTGCGATTTATTCACAAAATGAGTGATTAGAAGTGTTTCAAAGATTCGTCAAATGCATGGCACTGACATATGAGCAAGCAGCGTATCGCATCTTTTGTGACATCCAACAGACGGCGAAACGTTGTAATACTTCTTTTCATCTTATTTGTTCCACATAACATGGAGAGAAATAATGAATTGAATATGATCAACTGAATTATTTTCAGTAAAGACATAAATAAATTCCTGAAGAGTGCATCTTGTGGGAAGGTACTGAATAGTGTGAGGAATATACTTGCACTTTTAAATAACCAATATAGTGGTGCTACATTGATTGAAATAGAATGAAAGAGGTAGTGCCACGTGATATCTGATACGGTGTCATTCACGGCGACTGTAGAACTGGAAATTAGTAAAAGTCATGTTAATCATTTTTTGGTAAGATGATTTGATACTGGTTCAGATTGTATAAACAAAGAACAAATCTAGTCCCATTTACTCAATTTGTGCTTTTGAAACTTAGTTCATTTCATCGTTTGAAGAATTCTTTTTATCTAAATGCTATAAAGCCTACTATGCAATCAATGACAATACCAGCACCGAACTATATAATAACGAATAGGCAATGGAATCACAGAATTTATTTACCAGCACCGTTTTGGGATCGTTTAACATTTTACAATCACGTTCAAAGAGAAACATGTCAATTTCTTTGATGTGCAGGAAAAAAATCGATGTATCCGAAGCAATGATTCAGATTTGCATGAGGCAGATTCGCGGCGTTCTCAAGTACTGTACTGCAGGAAAGCAATCTGTCCCTGCTCTGCAGCATCATAAATAATCCAGTAATATTATTTATGAACAAATTTCATCCATCAGATCGACTTTCAACTTTAGTACTCATTCAACAAAGCATTAGAATCACTACTGAAAATATGCAAGCAGTCAATGATTGAGAGCTGGACGAGGAATGATAATCATGAAAAGTTTTACTATCAATTTTTACGCCACTGATTTTCTAGAATATCAGTAATGAACTGAACAAAGTGGTGATAATGCAAGATTGTAATTGCCCATAAAAGCATCAATTCACTACATTCAGTGTTACACAGCGAACTTGAGAGAATCACTACATGATGACCTTCGTATAAATTATTCATTTTCAGCATGATTTTCATTTTTAGAATGGAATCTAGTTCACATGTCAGTACGTCAAGTTTCATCGTTTATCTGATCTACATTTCCTACGTTTGCTGTTTCGAGTAGTATAAATATAACCATCCAGTCGTGATCATTTCACAACTCAATTCTTTAGTTCAACAGTTGCAGTTAATTTCTTCCACCCTCCTCACCACTGCTTTCAGTGCACCTGTAATTCTACTGCGAAACTTGTTTAACCACCACCATACACCATTCAATATTCAGTTCACTAATCAGTGATGAAACCAGATTCGTCATTTCTTGATTTTATTGGATTGATGAAGTGGATTCCTTTGATACAAATTACTTCTCATAACTCTCTACATGTTTGACATTGATTTCTAACGTTGCACTGTTTGCAGAACAGCATTTACACTCAGACAATCTTAAGACATTACGCACTAAGCTTGTTATCATATTCAAATGGGTTGAGCCATACGCGAACTTTATAGCGTATTTCCAATGAACGTCACTTTTTCTCAGAATGTCCAAATCCAATTTCTCAGAATGAAGCTGTCGACAGCTACGAGCATTTCAAAATGCTCACAGTTCTTATTCCAGAAAAATCGTACAAACTGGATCCTGTATCAAATATTGATGAGAATATTGAATGGTGATAATTATTCACTTTTTCAGAATGAGTATATCAGATCTCTGGGATTTTTCATGAATTTTTCACTGAAAATAAGCAATGTTCTTATAGAACCTTAACTGAACCAGTCAGACGTCATTCAAGTCTCTGTAATCTGCAGCAGATACCTAATGAGTGCTTTCCATGAGCATTTAAGATAAATTCGTTCTTATCTTTTGTACATTTCATAAATTGCGCTATACCAGAAATAATGCTCAAAATTGGCTTCATGACTGCCAAATAGAACGTCACCATATCTCAGCTGATACGATAAGAGCTGACTATGCACTACTACTGAAATTCCTCATGTTTTCACTTCGTAGTAAATCTTTTCGTGCAATACTATACAATGAAATGACGTTCTAAAATGTACGTTAGTCTAACAAACTTCATCCTGAATTATTCACAATTTCAGAGATTTTAATCAGTTGATGATGCTCAGAACTACCGTTTCGTTGGTATGTCTTACTGCACTTTCGGTACTGTGCATTTTCCCGCAGGGAGCAATCAGCGCCAGTATTCGCAATAAGGATTATCTAATCCAACCCTCAGAATCAGCAGGAATTTCATCCGCAACCACGGAAGAGATTTCTCCTGAAGCAACATCGGCTGAACCCAAAGAAGTGGAATCGACCGCAACAATTGAGGCAGAAGCTAAAACTACAGAGGCAGAATCCATCACAACAGTAGCAGAGCACGACCCCACAGAGGCAGAACCCGCCACCACAGAGGCAGAATCCGCCACTACAGAGGCAGCATCAGTGACTGCCGAGCTAGAATCCACTGCCGCGGTAGTGGAACATCTAGAAACCACGGAAGCAAAATCGGCAACAACGGAGGCAGGACCAGCAGAACCAGAGGTCTTAGGCAGCGGCCCTTACCACAAACCATAAAATGCACATGATGCTCAACGAACCATAACATTTAAAAATTGCTTGATTTATCTTCTTTAGTTTATTCATTTAGGCAACAAGTGCCGTTAAGCAATGTGCTTCGGCTGTTGAGCTGGAAATTTTTTCGGAATTCCAACAGCATCGTTGTTTGCTGGCATTGTTGCTATTAATATGTTGCATATTTCTGTACTGTTACTCAAAGGATAAATCAATAAATAAATGTAATAAATGAACGAATAAATAAGCGAATGAATCAGCGAAAAATTTACAAGTTTCTTACTTGTCTACAGTGAGCATATATCTGAACCTTCAAGCACGCTTAAAACATTTCATATATCGATTGATCAGTAACAAACAACAATTAATCTCCAGCTTTTGGTCGTCTATCAAAGATTTGGTCGTGTTGAAAAGCAATTCTTTATTTCAAATCTCACGATAAAAATAACAGTCAATTAAAGATTGCTCATCGAACCGCACTGATACATCTTTATAACCACAGCATCCAATACAACCTTTCCAACTGCAAGTACCAAGACATCAACAATTTCTTGAATGTATAAACGAATTATGGCGTGTTTGCTATCTGTCGTGAAAAGTACTCGTGAAATATCACATAGCCTATTCAAAACACCTGCATGCGGTTGTTACAAGAGGGGTTTGTGGATCATAGCTATGCCTATGAGACTCGGGCAATCGAAGCTGATGCAAGTGCTGTTTGTGTACTCCCGATGAAAGAACTTGCTCTTGATATTCTTCAATGTCATCGAAAAAGGAATCAAAGCCACTATTATGTAATACTATCTCAGAAAGTAATTCAACAGAAAACAAGGATCGCTTGTGCGAATGAAAATATATCACTGGAATTTTTAAAGTGGGCACTGTGTTGGTCGAAAACATAACCCATGACTATTGTTCCAACAGTAAGTTTGAGATTGCAGAAGGCTTTCCAAGATCGTTTTCTAATCTGATTCGTATCCAGTGGCGTCCCTGCACAAAAACATTACACTTCAAGGCTCAAATCAGATTCCAAATTAAATCTGAAATGAAATACAGCTTCTAAGATTCCAAATTAAATCTGAAATGAATTACAGCTTCAAAAACTGATCCCAACGATAAAGTAGGTATCCACGAAGCTGTGCAAAGATGCGAGTAGTAATGAGTAAAGTGGAATTGGACTCAGTTGATAGCTGAAGTGACTCACCATGTTCAAAAAAAAACGCGATGAGCCATGAAAAAATTTTTCAGTCCAGAAAATTGAAAATAAATTGACAAGCTGCCGTTGTGTTTCCCTATTCTGTTTGCTTGTTGTGCCATTTAATGACGGTGTCTTGGGAAGTGTCGACTCCATCCGTGTGTGGAGAAGTATCGAATTTCGTTAACCGGAATAGTGCCGACGAGGTAACTGGAGAAGTAGGAGTGGTTGGGGAATTGTGATTATGGGAGATGAAGCTGGAGTTGAGGCGTTGACAATTCAAGGTGCTTGCGGTGATTCGAAAATGCGGTAAGTAACTTAACTTCATCCTGATCTGCTTGAATAACTCCATCCTGATCCGCTGGGAGTGTCTCGAATGAATGACCCGTTGTTCGACGAGAGAGAACAGGTGTCAACACCTTTCCATTTAGGCCACTTTCTCATCGACACTATTCCAGGTAAGGAAATTTTTATCGACACCTTTCACATACCTACTCAACCATGCGGATTTTCCGACACTTTTGCGCTAGCCCTTCATTGGAAATGAATTTAATGACTTAAAATTTTGAAACTTCGTAAAGAATATTTCATACTTCGGCCTATTGCTGCTTTGAGCACACGCAATGAGCTCGGTTCACCACTTCACTTTTTTCTTTCTTAGAATCGGCATATAGGAACAGCATGCCTGTAAATTCTCACAGCCAGATTAGCTGCTAATTTTGCCACTTATACGACTCTCATCGCACGATTGATCCATTTTCTATCACCTTCCTTCTCAATGTGACGGATTCGTTTTCTGCTGCATTAGAGATGATCATTTCAAACATAGGTAGACAAGATGCAAGTGCTGAGGGAGTGTGTTTGGATAGCAACCATTGCTGTGACATTGTTAAAGAAAAAAAAAAGAGGAATGCGCGCCAAGTTTTTAATTCAAATTTTGTTGATGGTTTCGTGTGCTTTTTAGGATGATACTTATTTATTATAAAGATTAAAGAATGTTGTTAGCGGTTGTAGCTGATACTTTGCATCGTTTTAACGATTCGACGTTATCGGCGTTAAATTTTTGGTTGAAAAATTCTCGAGTGTCGCCTCACATTCGTATGACGATGTCCCCTCCGATCTTCATCATTGTACAGTTCCTAATTTTTTGCTGATATTTTAAAGCAATTTTTCTTGACATGCGACTCTCCTGCTTATTTATAAAAAAACTCTCATTAATAATTTTGACTGCGTATGAAAAAATTGCAATTTATTTATAAGTAATTTTAAATGTATTTGATATTACGATTGCTTTTTAAATGTTTACGCGTCCGTAATGTGTAAAAAATATTTGACATGTATCATGAGGTTTGTTTCTGGGCAGTTTATCTCAACAAAGTCTTATACTATTGGCATACTGTGTTCATCGTTTCTGATCAATTGTCAGTTGCTTCACCATCAAGATACTACCTCGAATACGTAAAAAGTGAAGATATACTCATGTCGTTTGCACTTTTTCCATGATATTTTCATTTTCCCATCTATATTATGCACTTCTGTCATCCAGTATTTCCACTTCCTTGCGTCCTCATCCTACACAAACACCATGCATTCAGATCAGCAAAATTTTTTTCTTGCCACTGAAAGCTCATAATCTGAATTACTTGGATCTTTTGAATTCTCACAAATGGTTATAATCTTTTCTCGAAAGTTGTTCTTCCGATGGCATGGTGAAACTGATTTTTTTTTAAAGGGTGAACTGGGCTCTGGACGTTTTCATTGGTTTTGAGTGCCTCCAGTTGCAGGAATGGAGGCTGACAGAAGCATTCTAACGTCAGATATTATAGATTGTAATAATGACTTCGAAGGTAACAAAGGTAAACAAATGGATTGAATATGTTTATCAGTGTTGCTAATGCTTTTCAACTTATTCAATGAATTTGTAGCATGTATAATATTATAAATATTATAAACTATTTGCTGACGCAAAATATCAAAATCTCAGATCCAGATGTATCACGTAGTGTCTCACGTTCAGTGTCACAAGCGAAACGTGTCGAAAGAGCTTGTTTGGTCGGTGATGCGAGAAGTGATACGACAGTCGTTGGTCTGTTGAAGGTTTCTTTCAAATTCTCATTTTTCATTTTATTTTTGAAATACATTATGTCGTTGACTATATTGTCGTAAGTTCCATTGATAGTATTGCTATTATTATCACCATCATCATCTTACATTCTCATCCGCTCACCAGTCGTTCAGTTGGTCGAAAGTAATTATAATTCTATTGATAACTGAATGGATTTTTCACTCCTTGCCCTCTGGGGTCGGGAAACTGTCCATATCTTCACTGGGACCAGAATAACTACGTTTGTTTTACTTATCCTCACGGAGGCGGATCTGTCGAGCAAACCACCAAAAAACCATTACGCCACTATAACCTGCTTAAAAAAGAGATATATCGGAATCTATTTTTACATACCTAAAAAATGGATTGATTGTGGTTAATTCCTGCGGAAACCGGGTCCCCGTGCCAGCGTTATTCTGAGCTCATTGAAGGTGGAAAGTCATTTGAATTCCATGGCTATAAACAATCCCAGAAATAAAGCGTTTTATAAGATCCCTCTGAAATATTTTGTAGGGATCGATATAATTTCATAGGTTTTAGTAAACAGAATTGGTATTTCAGACAAACAGTTATTAAATTTTAGAATCATTTTGGTGTTGATCTAGTGGAGAGTGAAAGCGGTATGGAGTTTAGAAATGATCCAGATATGGTTTATATTTGTAGTGATTTTATTAATTCACATCATTTTAAATATCTTCATTCATGCGGTAAATTCATACTTGGTCCAGCTGTTATTCGAATGCGTGCTCAACAGTCTAAGGTGTGCATTCGTTTCTTACCTTCACCTTTTGCAATATTTTATCATCATTCAGGTCTTTTGCACGTTACATTGTTCGGTCGCCATTTTCTTAATTTTCGATTGTTTAATTGTATTGTTCACAATAGCAGTTATCAGTGGTCAGTGATGTTACATCAGTTAGTTTCGAATTAAATGAATCGATTACAGCCTCTGTTGATTCCTCGTGCAAATCGTCCATTGTACACAGAAAGTATGGCCGGTGTACGAATAGCGTTGTCACGTGTTCAAGGTAGTCAGTGTCGTGAAGCAGTAAATCTCGTTCACTTTATGGGCGGTAGTGCTCACGAATCATTCTCACCTAACGTCACTCATCTTATCACGGATCTCGCGAAGGGAAAAACTTATCGTGTTAGTTTACATTATTTACTACTTCTTTGTTTTGTTTGATGTGAGATGCATATCTTGATCGATTTTTCAATCTATCGACCGAAAAGAATTAAAAAGTAAGTCTTTTCTGAAGCAAGTTTTTATTCTAAAGATGAGATTGAAATGAATGATGTACAATAATTTAAGAGGGCAATATCAATGGGACGTCGAGCAGTACATGTTCGCTGGATACATTCTGCTTGGGCATTCAGAGATGATATCAACAAATCTATTGTAAATAGCGAGTTTGTGAGTCATTTGAGTCTGTCAGTCTTTCGTTATTTTAATCGAATAGTAATCTTCAGCTGGGGTATTTCAACTATTCTATTGTGTTTTGTTTCAGGTGAATCAGTTTTTGGTCGAACCGTTTTGTGGTTTGTCACTTTGGTTTATTGGAGATAAGGAGGATGAACTTTTGGATATGCGTCAAAAAACTGTTGAGCATAGTCGGTTTTTGTTGGATGTCATCTTATACTGTTCACTGAATTAGATCCTTAAGTACAACAATATTTTGATATGCGAAAAGAATGCACTTTTAATTCAATTGATCAATGAATTTCGATTGAACGTTGAAAATAGTATTGATGTGTGACCGCAGTTTAAATCATTCAATAATATTACTAATCAGTTTATTACTGAACTGATCGACAGTATGATGTGCTCTGTATTAGGGAATACACGATTAATAAGAATCAATTTGTAGAAGGTAAATTGGCATCATCACAAAGCGAAGCAACTCATATTGTTGTCTTAAATAGTCCAGATGTATCCGTTGAAGATTATACGCCGAAACAAAATCTTGTTTCTAGCGAGGTTAGCAATCACAGGTGTAATCAGATTTTATCTTGTTGTGTGAGGTTTCAAGAAATGAAAAATATGAAAATTGTTGTAAAAAGTATTCAATGAGAAGTGACAGTTTTGCGAAATTCGACTTGAATGAAACAGATCTAAAGATTACGTAAAAATTAGCTGAATTAATTGATTTAGTGGTTTTGGTTATCGATCCAGTTGAATTGTTGCGCAAATGAAGAGATCTATCAATGGAATGACCAGCGGCGATCAAATCGAAAAAGAGCTGCTGTGTTATCACCGTCACAGAGTGATGAACCAAATCCCTCATCCAGACGGATTAATTCGAGGTTTTCTATCTATCTTCCGCATTGTTGAGTCACTTTGAAAAGATTGACATCCTACGAACTTGAGAAGTAATGATATAAATACTGATTGTAGATTGTGACGTTGATAGTGGAGAATTAATGAATGATCTCTTCTCTTTTTGTTTTGGAAAGAAACGGGTGGTTGTTTGTAAAGAAAAGAAGAATATACTGCTTCTTAAAGCGAGTAAGGAGAACAGTGATGACGACTGTGATGATAGCGATAATGATATCAAGTGTTATTAGTGTTTCTTATCTTTAGGTCAACACTAAACAATCTTGAAACAAGCAACTCATCCGCACTTGCAGGTTTTCTTTTAATAATTCACACACCCTTTTTATCATGTTTAGTAGAATGCTGTTTATTCAGTCTTGTTGTGTTTTTCAAACAATTTGAAAACTTTCGATAGCGATATAATTAACTAAAAGCTAGCACGCTGAAGTGTCAAGCATTTAGTCTATTGCAGTCGCCGTTTCTTTATAGATACGTTCTCGAATGTTGTGTTATTTCCATTAAAAGTACTACCCCATTAGAAATGATCCAGTGATATACCTGTATCTGTACATTTTTCAGATTACTCGGAACACCTTTTCTCAACCGATGATTTAGAAAAGCTATCATGTTCACCAAGAAAAACTGATATGAGACACGCAGTGTGCAAAGAAATGCTCGAAACTGAAGAAAATTATTTGAAATCATTGAAGCTTATTGTTCAGGTTGTCAAATGAATATTTTTTGCATTTATTATTCTTCTAATGAAAGAGTGCATCCGTTATCTCTTGCAAGAAACCATTGAATTATTGTTGCAATAATAATAGTAATCCCTTGAAATTCTAATGCTCAACAGCATCAATTCATTCAATTAGCTAAAACTAATTAATTAAATTATGAATGACAATGTTTTCGAACAGAATAGATTTTACAGAGCTTCAAGGAACCTCTAGAAGAACAGTCGAACAATCCGGAATCAGGACTTTTGACGAAAGCTGAAATTATGCAAATATTCTCTCGTGTGCCACCTCTTATTGAGGTACACGAGAAAATTTGTTACGATCTTCGAACTTATGTTATGCATTGGACCGTTGATCATCTTATTGGCGAGGTTGAAACTTTGTTTCATTTCTGTTATGTTCAGTCAGTATCATTACTTATTAATGAGGTTATCGTAAATATTATTTGTAATGTTGATTATGTTTAGATTTGGTTCAAAAATGCTGAAAATTTGAGGCCCGCTTATAAATCGTTTCTAACAAATTATGATACAGCTTCAGCAACGCTCATCCAGTGTGATCATGACAAGCCCAAATTCCATGCATTCCTGAAGGTTATTTTGATATTTCTCATTGCCTGACTGTAAATGGGTCAATCATTCGGTTTGAGTTGTTTCTCTACAACTTGTCTTCCCAGTTCATTGCTAATGCCAGTCAAAAATTTTGTCGGAACGATTCAATTTATAAATTCATTTTGATGCTCTTCGGTATTAATTTATTCGTGATATTTGAACATGGTTCCTAAATAACATTTTTTATAGGCTACGGAAAGTCGGGAGGAGTGTGAGCGTAATAATCTCAAGGATTTGCTAGTGCGTCCGGTTCAAAGACTTCCGTCAGTACTTCTTCTGCTTCGAGGTTGATATTTTATGAAATCATTGGTGTTTATTGTATTGTTATTCTCATATTTTTATTAAAAGCAATATTGATGCCTTAATTGTTGTCGATATCAATGATGGTGTTCTACACTGTTCAATTGTGACCAATGACTATTGCTCGTTGCGACCGACACTTCGTTCAGAACTTCTGTTTTAATATAACACATCCTGTATGACATTTGTGCGATATGATATTGTAATTTTTCTCAGCAATACAAAAGAAAACTGATTCGAAGAATCCGGACTATGTTTGTTTGACGAAAGCGTTGAAAGCAATTGATGATGTACTCCAGTAAGTTCTTCATATTAATTGACGTTTTATTGCTCTCATCTCGAATTGAAATTTTATCAATTATTATATTATCATAGCATTTTCTCGAAAGCTGATAAAGAAGAGGACATGATATTTTGACGTATTCTTAAATTATTTCGAATATGAAGCTCAACAATTTTTGAATAAATTGCGAATTACCGTACAAAGCTATAAATGCGTTAACAAAATTTTCAGAACAGCAAATGAATCACGAAAACAAACTGAATCCTTTGCTAAAATATTGCACATATCGAATGATATCGATCGATGTCCGGTTAGTTTTCTTGTGTTTTATAATGTTCATGTGCGAGTGATGTCAGTTTATAGTTCCATTCGGCTGTTTTTTTTTAAAATAACAGATTGGATAGATGGGGTGAAATGAGTAAATTCTCGGAGCTCTAATCTGATTGTTCATTACGAAAAGAAATTCCTTTGGCATTTTCAGCCTGAAATCTTGTCAAGCGCCAGAACATTAACCAGTGAATTGCACGTTCTATCGTTAGGCGGTGAGGATGATTGGGCGAAGACTCAAAACAGGAATATGGTCATATTTCTTTTTAATGATCTCATCGAAATCGCCAAGGTTATTTATTCGAGCAATTTTTGTTTCATGTTTATCGATAATATTCCTTGTTTGCGTTTGTAATTACATGATAGATTTGTGTAATATTGTTGCGCATGACCGGAATATGATGATGCAGTAAAATTGAACGGTAATCAGTTCCCAACTTATGAAGTCGATTCTAAAGATCTCTCCATGTTATTCTATAATTATCCCAATTGCCCAGTAGGTGATCAGCTGACCACACGATATAACTTCGAATTTGACACCATCATCTTATATGATATCTGACTTTTCCCAGCCTAGAAACCGTGCGAAATTTCACCATAAAAAATACATCAGAATTTTTGCATCCTTTTATGTTCATCCTGCAAACTAGCAAAGCAATATAGAAATCATATTCACAAACCTAATCTTGTAATCTTAATTTCATGTAAGAATGCTGGTCACCAATTTTCTTCAACATTATGTGAATTTGTGATAATGTTTTTTGAATGAATCTTGCTAAAATCGCAGTGATTTTAAAGAATTATGAAACGGTAGAATGGATTTTGAATCCATCGCAGGAAACTGATCCAGGATTGAATTATAAAATCGGATCAAGCAAAAAAATCTTGACATCGTGCAGATAGGTAATGGCAGTGAAGTAACAAACTTGATTGGCTACATAGCACGAAAAATTTCATACGTAGGATCAGTTCGAATCTTTGGAACCGATTCAGAAGACTGACCTAGAATCGATTGAAAAAGCAAATCAACAAAAAACTTCTCAAGAATTTTTAATAATTTTGATTGAAAATTATTTGTAATTCGTGATTACTCACTTATAATTGATTCGTTTTTCTGTATTTCTTATGATATTCAGGTACGTACCGGTGCTAATAATGAAACTGAATCAGCTGTGCCCAATAAACTCAACGCAACACGCTCATTCAAAAGACAGTTGTCATTTACATCATTTCGAGCCAACAAAAAGAAATATAAACACCATCAGCAGTACATGCTTACAGCGATTAGGGGTATTGACATCGTAACTCATAATGGTTAGTAAATTATTCATCTTCTATTATCTCAGTAAGCTGTTCATTTACGATTATTCATAATTGGCGTTTATTTGCTGCTTTATGCTCATTTTTAAGGTTTTATGTTTAGAATCTGGAACGTTCTTAGGTATCTCTTCTAGTGAACTAAAGTGGTATTTTACAACTTGAGCGAGAACGGTATTTACAATAACTATGGCGGGAGAGAACAAACTTTTTAAATTTATTCCAATGTTTCTCCACTGTATTGAAAACAGTTCTTAATTACTGACTCACCTGGAAGGAGAGAGGATGGTTCGGTAGCAATCCTAATCCAGGATGATTAAACTGTAGTTATAAAGCATTTGGAATGACTAAACTGAAAGCAATGATCAAAATGATTTGCAGATTTTTCTTGGAATGACTAATATTGCATTCGATTGAATTTACAGATTTCGAAGGTATATTTGTGTTGTCATTCAGAGTTAGTCAGGGCGAAGATTTTTGGGTTGTACAGTGCTTTGAGAATCAACCTGGCGAAATGCGAAAATTCCTAATGGATTTATCAAATCAAGTGAGTTATTGTTTAAATGAATAATCTTAAATCTATGAGCACTTAACATCATAACAACTTTGTTCGATCAGATATACTATTTATGTGGTCGCGTAACACCGCTGGAAAATGTTCCTTTGGATGGTGCGTTTTCAATAACGCAAAACAATGAAAAATGGATTACGATAGGCAAAGCCCTACATCACGCGTACGTTCTTCCATTCAGTTTTTACTGTGAATAATGCGTATGATTATTTGATTTCGTATCGTTTACCGCATCTATGAAATGCTTTGATTTATGTTTAAATTAACAGTTCCGATTCTATTGTTCAACAGTAGTGAGAGTTGAAAAGAGTAAGTTTCATTTATGCAGAAAAGTCATTGTTCCGGAATTACCATTAAAGTAATCGAGAAAAGGAATAACTTCAGCAATCGTAAATGCGCGATGTCATCATCAACAATGAACTCAATACCTCAAAAACCGAATCGTATTCAACGTGCAGTATCGAGTATACATATTGGATTTTCGAATACTCTATCACGGTTACATTCAAAATCGAATTTACGTTCCATAAATGAACTGTCTTCATCTTTAATGTCACCCAACTTAACACCAAATCAAACTCTTGCTCATTCTTCATCAATAACACCGTGTCGTCGTCTTAAGAACATTTTATCAACTTCTGTTTTTATACCGCCGAGCCTTGGAAGACGTGACTCTGTACGCAATCAAATGAATGTTTCACACATTTGAATCGTTGCACATTTTGAGATAAAAGTTACCGAATTTCTTCGATTACTTTTGAATTTGTATTTTTGTTACTACTTCGTTTTTGCTTTCATAACTATAGCAATAATGGTTATTTATTACTATCATTATTATCATAATTGATCTGTTTTTGCATCATGTATCACTTTGTCTTAATGAGTTGTTAAAAATTTAATATTGAATCTCAAAATGTTGTGTGACGATTATCTTTGTTGTGTGATAACTTCTTGAAAAGTTAGGTTTCTTCGATGGATAGCTTAGCGAAAGAAATAGTGTTTTTGAATTTTGTTGTAAGCGGTATTCAGCATATTTTTTGAGGAGAATCGTTTATGAACGAGTCCTTTGGAAAACAGATCTCTTGCAGCGAGACAACACAAAATAATAGTTGATTTGAATTCATATGTAATGAGTTATTGTATAATACCAAACGAAATTTTTTTATTCTTGCCTATCGATTTTGTTAAGACTGTAATTGTGTATGTAACGCTGTATCACGTTTTATTGTTAAGATTTTGACTTTGAGGTTTCATGATGATTTCCTACTAGAGTCACTTTGCATTTCTAAAATAATTTCACTTATCATCACTTCAATAATGCCTTTATCATATCATGTTGATGCGTATCTTCATTATTGACTGCCTTCATATAGCATGCTAATGTATATCTAATTTAGTACAAAGTTGCCGGAAATATTGTATGTGAATATTCTCATATAGCATCTTTACTGTTCTGTCGTTGTGTATATATTCATTCAAATTTTATCATTTCGTGTTCTGCATATAGACATTATTGTAGATGTTGCAAAATTGCGAATTTTTCTGAACTTGCAAGTAAATATTTGTAAACAGATTCATTGGATTACTCACAGTCAGTCTCGCAATAAAGGCTAAGGTGCAACAATAGATTCATCCTTTCGAAAATGGAGTAGGAAGGGAATCGTAGCAATGAACGGAAATCATTCAAGTCAATTTAGTCCACACTGAACCTGAGTATGAACCTACGTCCAAGCCATACGCGTTCGCGTAACTCTAAGCATGAGTCAAATCTGAGCCTGACTCAAACTGACGAGGCTGAATTGCAGCCGGGTGATTTAAGCATGGTTTCGACTCTATGTTTATCGTATGTTGCTATTTCCGATCGTTTTACGTGTTTTAAAACGGCCAAATATCCCGTAAATTCGATTCGTTCCGTATCCCGTAAAATTAAGTGATATTCACATGAATGCTTTCGTATACGTGTTTGAAAGGTTTGCATGCAAACTGAAAGAGGTTGGTTAAAATTAAACGTTTTTATGAATCCCATAAATACAAGTGATAAAAAAGAATGGAGAAGGAACCAAACTGCGAATAGGAATGATGTCGTGAACAGTGAATTAAATTGCGATTGTGAAAAAATATCTCTTTCTTTCAAAAAAAGACTTAAAAGAACAAATTCATGCCACACAAGAAGTGGTTTGTGTAATGAAATGATATCTTCAATCTTTCATTGATCGAATTCGTTGTTGCCGTTTCCAGTTATATGACTGACTCGGCGTTAGTTTTATCAAGTGATTCGAACAGTAATTTTTGACTGATTAATTTAAGCATTCAGAAGTTATCGTTTCGAGAATAGCAGGAACTGAAAGCAACAAATTAATGCATAAGGTTCTAAAGTATGTTAAAAAAACAAATCTGAAAGTGTCGATCGAAGACAAATTGGAAATCATTTGAATGCAGACTGATGTCTTTTTTGTAACATTCGGTATCGGTATGAACGAGATATTCGAAATTTGAGAATGTCGCGTTGAAATTTTACATGAGACAAAATAAATGTCAAAATCATTCACACAATGCTGAATGCTATTGATGTAAAGCTAAAACATTCTTTGAACACAGATTAATCCGTTAATTGGTGATTTTATCGCTATCCACTTATGCAGTATTCAAATGAACATAACATGAGATTACTTCGTCTGAAGGCATATTCTGAATGACCAAGTGTAAGGTCTCCATCAGAAAAAGTTTATTGCAACTTGAAACTGCGGTCTAGAAATATTCAGTAAATGGATGTTTCTCAGAATCTTTCACAATACAGAGAGGTTTCACTTTTAGATCGCCAATCGTCATAATGAAGATGGTAATTGTTGTTGTTATTCGATTTATCATGAAACCGATTCGTTTGTGAAGCATTATTCACGCGATATAATTTTGGATGACCGCTTCCACCTCTTGTCTCGCGTTTCGTTTTGAAATAAACTGGATTTCTAAGATAATCCAATTCGCTTAAATCGATTAAACTTCTTCCGAGCTGTCGTGATCTCTAAAATGAACATTTGACCAATAATATCACTGTTGCCGTAATTACTGCCAGAGTAATTACTGCCATCATTGCCATAACAGAGACTGCGCAAAGATACAAAGTCAGTTTTTTAGGGCAGTTTTGTAAATAGAATCCAAAAGAAAAGTTATTTCATTGGTATGTCCAGCTTTTTGTGAATAACCGCCAATATCTGCAAAATGGCCAAAAAGCATGCATTTAACTTGATAAAAAAGTTGACTCTTGCTTTACGTAAGCTCAGGAATATATTGCTTATGTACAGTGAAGGATGAGGCATCCGAATCTGGAATCATGTCTTTACTATCACCCACCGGTCCTCTGCAAAGAGGCATCATACAAACTGATGTTAATGTACTGTTTTCCCTTCATCATTATCGTATTAACTAAATTATTTTCATTGTCAATGGGATTCATCCGATTACGTATTAATAAATGTTTATAATCTATGTTCAACAAACCACGAAATCGTTCATTGATCTTTCATTCTGATTCGATGATGAATATATCGGCGAATGATCCCTGTGATTGATACGTCTCAGTGCTCCACCTCTGAAAAATTGCTTGTAGCATCAATTTCTTCAACGTTTCAATACGTATTCAATCGATTTCAACGTTTCAACGTTTCAATATTTCTCAGGAGCAACTGTACAGTCATGAAAAATCTTAAAACTATAATAATTTCTGGATAAATTCAGATTATTGTGATGATTTAAGAAGTAAGGTTTGATAGCGTTTTCACGAACATTTTCAGTAATGTTTTTGGCGTTCTTCACTAAAATATCAACCTCTGTCAGTTCTTAATGAACATCGATAGATTCTATTGATACTCCCAGATATGCTGAGTAAAACACAGATACATGGACAATGAACCTTGATTTACGATTGCTAGAATACGGTGAATTAGAATTAGTTCCGTTGGACGATGAAGCAACAACACTGTCGTCATTGGAATGCTGATTTAGTTTGAAATTTGACGAATGATTTGATGTTTTTATCACATCAAACGATGACATTTCAGCCATGTTCGTCTTATGTAACTCATCCGCGCTGGTTGATGTTGACTGTGTATCACATCCTATCAATTCCATTGATTTATTCAATAAGTTTATTTCTTACAGTCATTGGAAATTTTTTCACGAAAGAATCCCATAATTTCTCCATTAAAACAAATAAGCAAAATGTGCTCTGGAAAAATCAAGAATTAGGTGAATCGAACAGAATACTTTCTCAACAATCAATTAATCAGGTTTAATAAGGTACATAAATGAGTCAGTGTTCATGCTATAACTGAGACATATTCCAGTTAAACTTTCGTAAATAAGTGTTCAGTTGAGTCGAAACTTTTCTACGACTGCTTTTCCAAGAAAAAGCAGTTAATTTTGTTAGATTTTATCATGGAAAGCCGTAAAATGCTTCTGAAATTTTTGCGAAAAATGCTGAAAGTACCTGATGTGTTGTTCGTTGCTGTTGTGATAAGGATTTGCGCCATCTCAATCGCAATCAAATGGATGATTGTAAACCATAAAGGACATTTGAGTGGTTCACTGCTGATGTTACTTTCATTTGTCTATTTAAAAGAAATGAAAGTTAATTTCGATCAACTGTATTCTATGATAGTAGTGACTAGTGATGTCTCTATTCCAGGTAAATTATTTCATTCCTATTCTATACCATGGCATAAAGCAGAACAGTTCTCAAACGAGGAACGCACAGAATAGAATAGAATAGAGCCGTTTAAGAGCGAAATAGAATAGAATAGAACAGCTCTCAAAAAGGTGGTTTAGAGACATCGCTACTAGAACCGATGTAAATCGCCCTTCAAGTGTTTATTTTGAAGATGTTTTGGCGAAGCTCAACTTTTATTGACCTTCAAAATAGTTGTGTAATATTTGTTCAATTGAGAATCAAAATACCATGATATATGTTATAGCGAGCTGATTCAGACGATTCTTCGTAGCATCGTCGAAATCGGTTTGTTGTGAAACTATATCCCTGAAGAGTTTCAGATCGAAAACCTGAAAATATTCATTCCTATTATATTCATAAGATCATTAATAATAAAGTACCGAGTTTCTCATATATGGTGGTATTTCGTCCATGCTCAGTTGCTAGATATTTAGTGTTGATAAATTACGGTGCGCTAAACATTCACATTGTCCCATTACCATATGTTTGTCATTGTACATGAGGCACACTTTATATTCATCAAGTTAGGGAGCAATCGAAGATATTCAGTTATGGAATTCGTTTCATTTTACCACTGAACATTTATAATAATTTGTGTCGTTTGCAATTTAATAGGATATTTGAAATGATATTGTAAAATTTTGAAAAATTCCGTTTTTTACCCAATACACCTACGTGAAAAACGAAGGGGACCTCGAGAAGTGATCTTCCACTGCCGAAAAAAAGATCTCTCACGAATTGTGCAACTCCCTCAACAATGAATACTTATGCTCCGTTCCCAGCTCCAGTTACAATATCAGTAAATATCACGAAAACATTGCTGTGGAATATGAGTTCCTATCCAATAACTCACCTTGATTACGTTATTATACACGGTCACATCACCAAACATCCCTCTTGTTCTTATGCTTCCCTCAATGCAACGGAGCCAAATTGAACCACTGTCATCGATTTTTATTTTTATGCCCTGAATTTACGATTAGATGATTAAAAGGGGAAAGTTTGAAGTTTTGTGGTATGTTGGCAATGGCGAATTTAACTGTCATGACGAAGTCGACTTTGAGCATTGATAGTTTCTCGGAAGGATTCCAATGAACTCATGATCCTTGAATTTCATTTGTGGTTGAGAAATTCGCACTTTTTCCGTGAAAGAAATAAATCGTCACATCTGATGAAAATTATAGGCCGTTTTCCTCAGGAATTTGGTTATTCATTACTGATAGTGAATACTGGGGAGGGACTATTTTTGTTTATTACGATTTTTGCTCACAATCAGTATTAAAATTTTGAGTCGTGACATAGTTTTCAATCTGTTTCTTTGCATTCTTGAGCAAGTTAATTCTGAACGCGTTCCCACCCTAAACGTTTTTCTCAACCGATGATGCTCATTAACTGATCATCTAACCTTTGAAAAGCGTCTAATCGCCTTCGCGGTTCGTTGATCTCTATGAAAATTCGTGAAACGATTAACCCCAATTCTGAAAGAGAAATCACTCATTCAATATGATCCATCCGAATGAATTGCATACAAATGAATGAAGCAATGTTTTGAGTTCAAACTCGCTCATTTTGGAGCAATTCAATTAACGTACGGTATATGATCATGCAATATAATTATGTTATTTTATGCATATAATATTCACTCATATAATCCCTTTATATTCCCTTTCAGGTGATCTAATCGAAAAATCAAGTAGTTTCTACGGTGATCGGCTGAATTTCGAAAACGGAAGAGTATTTGATATATAATGATGGTTTAATTACTCTTTTTAAAAGGAAAAATGAATGGATTTTAAGAATATCCTATAGTGGCTCAAAACGATCAAACTTGTTTATGTTGTTTATTTAGGAGTCTAGTTCGATCATCGGTTTAATGTATTTGCAATAAAAAACATAAACAATATTAGTCGTTATTGGCCTTATTATTACTATTAATATTGTTCCTATTCTCATAATTATCATTACTATTACCACAGTATTCGTATTTTTACAGTATAATTCTAAATAACTACCTGAATCCGTCGAATTCTGCATCGCTCCCGTCAACAGTAATCAGTTGTGAACGAAGATATGCTTTGGCAGTTCGGACACCTTTTTCCATAATGATTATTTTTGCCCAAATCTCCTCCTCAATGTTAGCCAATTTACGATGAACTTCAGCTAAATTATCCTGCAGTTTTATAAAGCGAAGAGTTAAAAATGACTGAATAAGTTGAGCATATATTGCATGAATGCTTGTTGATGCGTTAGCATTCGAGTGAGTAAAATGTGAAAAAGAATGGTTTTGTAAATGCTTTGTGAAGTTATCGCTGAAGTTCGTTGCGGTAATCACTTTTCAACAATTGAGAATTTGTTCGAACAGTGAAATATTTGAGGATAATCGAGAGCAATCGTTGAGTTGTTTTAATAGTCCATTGGATACGTTCTCAGTTGATGATGTGACAGTCATAAAATTTGTTTGTGTTCATGTACAAAAGAGAATTGTTCGAAATATATGAGGTGTTCGTCAGATTGAGACAGATACTGGATGCGTGGACGGATAAGTGCATATCAAAATATTGGCATGAAAATATCAAAACATTGAGTTAAGTAAATATCGAAAGATTGTTCCTCACATTGTTTTGACATAATGCCGACAAAAATAGTGAACTGAAAATTAACCTTCACAAATAAGTCAATATTCGTCCAACATTTCGCACTATTGAATAGCGGTGCACTTTGTTGATCGTCAGCATCAGAATGTAAGAGTCTCTCAATGAGTGCAGTTCGACAGAATGCGGACGACATGTCATCGGTACTTCAATATGCAAGTCTCATCACTAAACAGCTGGCAATTGCAACATTCGCAAATAACTGCAGTGATGTTTCAGTACATACCATCAGAAGCAGTTGTAGGAAATTCTTATATTCCAACACCTTTAATCACCTTTCAAACTGAGATTTCTAACGCGAACAACTCCGTCCAACTTCAGGCCGGCAATAGAATAGATGAAATTACGCTATCAAGAGCGAAACTTCGAATTGGGATGTACCTAAACATATATGTGAGAGTGAAATTACACGAATTGTCAATACATTCCTTCAGTTGAATGAATATCAGGATCAAAAAAACTTCAGCGGAAAACAAACATAAGTCTCGGTGCAGGCAGGTAACTTCAATGCAAAGAATCAGCAAAATAACAAATCATTGAAGGGCGCATCTTCCTGCCATGATTACAATGCAAAATGACCTTGGAGTCATTTTAACAATGTCGTGTGTGAAGATTCTCATAACATTTATTAAGCAAAAAAACTACATCGTTCAAAATTTCATGTTGAATGTATTACTTTTCGCACATTGTTCAGGTATCTCCTAATACTGTGAGATCTTGAGACAAAACGACTATCCTATTGCGACTGGTAAACTTATTCGTTAAAAAATACGTTGCAAATTTTTTCTCACCACTGAGGATGGACAGTCATAGATGTGAATTCTTGGGAGCACAAGTATATCACTTTTTGAACGTAAACGGATTAAACATTTATAAAGGAACGATGAAAAACGAATATGGCCCATAATTTTTATAGTCAAAGCAATCGTCAGCGGAAATTGAGAGAGCGTGGACGGGCTGAATTTAGCATTGATACCACTTTATCTATAATTATTGATGACCATGAAACATTAACAAAGTTGATCTGAGCAGTCAAGATGAGTGAACCGGTAATGAAATAATGGATTTATATGGCAAAATGAAACAGGTAATAAAAAACAACTGAGTTTACTTGCATGAATGGAAGCAATCGCGTTGATGAGCAACACACAAGATGAATACGAATAATTGCGAGGAGTTGATCTAAATGAGCGACGAAGACATTCACTCACTCACTCACTCACATCCATTTCTTAATTATACGTAATCCATTCGAATTATTCAACAACGTTCAGTTGTATCGTTCATCTAAGGACCGATCTGATAATGGACTCGCATTTTTCGACAATTGCTTATTATTGCTTACATCACTTTATGCCACTTCAATTAATCAACATCCTTGAATTATCGCTGTGTTCATACGTTCACGCTAAATGATACTTAATTACATTATGGCTGAACGAAAGTTGTCTCATGAACAAGTGAATTCATCTTTGATTCATCCTTCATCACATATATAATGCGTATATGAGACATTTTCTGCGATAAACGAAATCAAATTTCTCAACTCAATCGAATCAATTCATGTACATGTCTTACTGTCACTAAGGCGAATCAACCCAATCGAACTGAAATAAGACACTATTGCATTATAATTTGAGCACTCAACTCAATTACCTCCTCTTCAAAAACGAAAGGATACATAAACAAATGAGCAGCCCTCGAAGATTCATTCCTCCAATCCCGCTCTGATACGTACATGTAATTTCGAATCCTGTTTGCAAAGTTTTTCTTTTCATGTATTCTTTTTTGCTCTTTTAAAATGGTTGATTGAGGACGGACGATGGAAATTGCTATCAAACAATAACGATTCAAACCACACTGAATGGAAGTGAATATAATCAGCAGCGATTATGGTGATCGTGTACGAGTAACGAAAAGTGTTTGATCTTTGAATGGTCTTCGAAATATTGAAGATCCAGTATTTTCCGGTCTTGGTTACTTTATTTTGCAAAACAATGTTCAATTCTATGGTTTAGTTTTACTCTCTTATAATCGTAAGAGAAACATAACGTAGTTCTCAGCATGAGTTGTATTAATTTTGGTGATATTCACAACCTTACACTAGCATTCTCTTCCATTCCTAGAAACTCACTTCAATGAGGTTTTCAGATGAGAATGTAAACTTCGATTCTTTTTCACTGGAAACGATTGGAGCCTACACTTCAGCTTTTTTCTACGCCTATCTTCAAGTACTAGATGTTCTCCAAATTGTGTTTGTTTTCGGTCAGCCGAGGTTTTCCTCAGAAACAATGGAGAACACGGATTAGAACTGCACTTTTTGATCACTTGACTTACAATCGTTTTGAACAATGATTAGTTTCCCACCACGAAATCATTTTTTATTTTCTGTGACGCTGTGATAGAAATATCATTGCCCCTAAACGCTCCATACTGGCTCCAAACAAATGGGTTCAAAAACTGAAATATCGACAGGTCTACAGCCCGCTGTTCTTTCGACCTACAAACCTAATTGTTCTAAGGAACCAATTTAATCTTGGAACACCGAAAATCCTCTTGAAAGACATTGGTGCGTGATTATCGTCTTACATCTCGAACTGGATTATGGACTGAATAATATCGCATGCATACTTTCATCCTTTACTGTGTATACACTTAGAAAAGAAATTGATGTAAAACAGTTTATTTGAATGGTGAGCAATGCATAATTCACAAAACAAAGGTTTATTGATTTGAAAAATAAATTTATTTGCGTTGCAGTTAGATGAGAATTTGACACTGAATGAAATCTTATTCTGCAATTTCTGGTTATTGGTTAATTAAGCTCGTCAAACGACCACTCACATACTTGCAATAAAATTTCTTTTTTGATTCCAATTCTTTAAACTACAAATGCCAATAAAACTTCGCAACGTTCACTATTCAGGACAACGTCATAGATAGAAAATTAGGAGAATTCAAGGTTTTGATAACGTGTTAAATGACAATATTCACAGAACAGAGTGACAGTTTATCTGCATGTTCCATTAGAAGTCGTGTTGTTTTGAATTGCGAATGAATCACAAAAATATTATAGCAGTCATAAAAGGCATTTTATTCTTCGAATTAATGTGCATTACTGAACAATGTTGAATCTGATGTGACTGGTGCATATTTTTGCTTGAATCTGTTCGTATGAGCGACTGATTCAGCTCAGTCTTAAACCGTACTAATCAAATCAAATGAAAATTGGCAATTGACGTTGACTCGATTAAGCAAGCAAACGTGTAGCATACTTTTTTATTGTAGGCAGACGTGTGGAATATTATTTTTTTGAATTGCAAAGAAAAATTCAAAAAATACTGGTCTGTTCATCATTGTTGAAATTTGCTTGTTTTTGCCTTATCAACTTTTTGTGTGTATTGACCAACTTTTTTTAAGGTGCTTCACACACTGTGTAAGTGCCTACGATTGGGGCCCGATAAAACATAAGACAGAGAACAAGACACGAAAATTCGACAAGTACCATTTTCAATATCTATACAAAAATGAACCTCTATTGAAACAATGAGAATGTGAGTCAAATCAAAAAGGATGATCAGAGACCGATATGAAAACAATAAAATCACTGTGATATTTTCTTTTAGTGAATGGTGATCTCGATATACTCCTCACTGTCAATCGATGACTTGAGTTTGGCACTAATGGTTTCACAGTTTGTAATACCGCTCGACCACCTTCATTCTACAATCATAACTATCATATCACTTCTATGTCATCTCCGCTGATTTGATGATATTTATGGATATATCTGCTCGTAATAAATTTAGTTGCATAACTTTTTATAGCCAATAATATAAAATTCTTAAATCATTGTTCAAATATCACCACAAAACAATTAACTGCCGCTAAAATAAACCTTAACCACTACATTTTTCTTTAAATTTACAGTAATTGAAATTACCGTCAAAAGTCAAAAAAATGAAATAGACAGGCAAACGAACCTTCAATGTGAACGGTGCTCGGCGAAAGTACTTGCCAGAAGATTTTAGATGGAAACGTGTACGATGTAACACTCTCGATTGAGAATCGTAGGCTGTTAATCGGAGCATTGATGTGCCTATCTTCAGACCTGATGGCACAGACAGCATATGAATTGTTATCGGTTTCAGCGAACAGTTCAAGCAATTCGGTACACATTGGCTGAAATCCATTGAAGGTTGTTTTGAATTTCACGTGTCGCATACAAATGATTTGCCAAACAAACTGATAGCCAACTTTAGTGATAATGCAATCAAAATATCCGTTTCGAAACAATGAGAAGACGAAAACTAATACGAACGATATATCGAGGTAATATCCGACTGGGCACGGATCTGCGATGCATTCGAACGTCCCTAGTTTATTGAAGCACAATTCTTCATCAGTACACGGCTCGTCGGCACATTCATCGATATCGAAAAAACAAATACAAACTTCGAGAAGTCATTGAACATTAAATGACAGCTTAAACTTTGATATTGAATATCATCTCTTCACAAAAGTGCAACCATTTGAAGATTGAAAACTCAATTGTGACATCGAATACAAATTATTATTCATTATAACTTTCTCTTTCCGCATTAAAATGGTCTATGTCAGAGGTTCTCACAGAGGGAAATTACCCCCTTGGAGGTAATCTGGGGGTTTCATGAGATGATGGAGGAGATCGGGAAATTAGTACTTCGTGCACTTGTTTTATTATGATAAAATGCTATTGTTGCGGTGTTTTTTTTTCAATCGTGCACCTAAACGCGGCTCACTTATGGCAACACTCTTCTTTCTCCTATTTTTTGAGTATTTTCAGTTGGTCTAGGCCCAAATAAAAGACACTTTGAAGTAATCACAAGTATTTCGTGACTTCTTGAATAAATTGGTTAACATCGTCTCTCATAAGCAGTAAGAATCGATTGAGCGGCAGAAAAGATCATTGGTTTGGTGCGAGACGAGCGGGTATTTCTGAATTCATCCATATTACTATTTTCTAGCACCAGAAAGTTCTGATAAGTTTTCTAACCACTGCATGTAATATGTCATAGGTATCTGGTTTGTGATAAATGTGTATTACGCTGTGGTGGATGTACTGTGGCATTCTGGATCGAAAATTATTGTTTTCATATTTATAAATGCGATACTCAGGCATATTGTTTTCAATCGTCTTTCGGGACTGAATTCGTGGAAGTAGTGCGTTCTTGTAGGAGAGTAGTGACGGCCTGCCAATCCACCGAAAGGGGTAATGTGGAGCATCCGACGGTGAGAACCACCGGTCTATGTGATATGCATGTTCATTTAAAAAGTTAAAACTCTCGAGACAAAAATACCTATAACGAAATATGATGTAAAAAGAGTGAAACTTCAAAAAAAAAGCTGAAATTTAATGATATTAACCTATACAATCACCCTCGTCCACTTCATATCCATCAGGGCATTCACATTCATAACTACCCGGTAAATTATGACACTCGTACTGACATGGTGATTCAAACGCACATTCATTGATATCTAGAATAACAACTGATGAGAACACGAACGTATCGGATATAATGAAGAAAACAGGATGGCCTTGATGAATTCATGAGAACAAAAGCTGAACACGAACCACGCGAACGACGGTTTTGAAAGAAAAACTTTTATGCGGAAGAAAAAGCAGAGAAAGAAAAACCAGATACAAAAACCCTAATTGAGGCAGAATCACTTTGTCAATCTGAGGATTCAATAACAAAATTATTGAAAAAAACCACAGCAAAACGCATGAAATCGATTAATATCTATTATTCGTATGAATACCTTCACACCCAGATATTTTAGTTATTCTGTCAGATGTAATACGTTCGTTTTTAGAGCTGAGAACTTCCTTGTGACTTCACGGCAGGAGTTAGAGTTTCATTCATCATCTATTAATTCTGTGAGCGTAACAAGTTACATTCACGGAATACTTCTCATCAAGACCGCTAGCAAATCATGAAAAATTGTGCAGTTCGCTAGTTCCAAAACTTGAATTTTTGTGAAGAGTCTTAAGATGAAATTTGCGTTTTCCAAAAAACAAAACTTTGGAACCTTCACAAATCTTTCCATTCCACTGATAACCAAAAGGACATCCATGCTGCTCTTCATCTTCGTCATCATAACTCAACGTTCTCGACGATAAGTCATCCTCATTCGAATAACCTTCAAAGACAAATTCTTGGTTTATTTCAATGCGTAAATGTTGAGAGTATGATATAATTCAGTGAAATAAATAGAGTGGAATAAATGTTTTGAGGTAAGGGAACATTGTGAAAATCTGATCACGGACTACATTCACCAACAAAGTTCTTTATTCGCTTCTGTCAACACTACTTGAGGGGTCCAATTGAAGTTGAACCTGGTTGGAACACATATGTAATCTCGGAGCTAATCCTTCGGTATCCTTTCCAAAAGATTTCAGATACAGATGGAAACATGCGATCAGATCACTCGTACAGCTCAGTTTGAACCTTAGAACTCTAGTCGAAGATGCTCGGAATACTGATCATTGCTCATATACTTGAACCAATGAACGTTCATCACAAAGGATCCTATCAACGCGATATGAAGTAAATGTCAGCATTTAAGAAAACATCGTTTCGCAAACTCAAACAAAAACTGCTAGGTGAGCACTAATAGGCAACATTGGAGTGATATAAGCCGACATATTACCTTCACATATTCCGTCTTCGTCTGCTGGGAATCCAGAAGGACACAGACAGGAGTAAGATCCCATTTGATTGAGGCATTCCAATTCTTCGTCACATGGTGAGGATGTAGCGCATTCATCAATATCTCAAAATAAGCTGATACTACGAAGAATTCAACGAATTCCAACTCAGTGTAGGTAATAATGTACCGAAAATTGGATAACAAAAATGAAATATGCTCAGTCAAAGAAACATAAAAGTCTTATTGTTAGGGATTTGTGATAAACAACGTATCACAAATGAAGAGAAATGTTCATGATTCATGACGAGATGAATTCATTGGAGCAACATATGTAAAAGCCATCACACATGCGCTTAAAGTGATAACATCGATTCAAGCACTGTTTGTTTGATAATTAGTTTTACATTTTGATAATGAGTGCTACATTAATGGAAAGAATGAATGAAAAAAAAGACTTTGAAATTAATGCGTCATAAGTAATGTTTTAAATGAGATCTCACCTTCACATTCACCATTTTTATTCAGAAAATATCCGTCAAGACATTCGGTATCGCATTTGAACCCTCCTAAATTCAATTAAACACTTCAGAAACAGTATCTCAAAAATGCGATATCTCAACAGAGAGCGCCACATATGAATCTGCTTTGTACTCTGCTTCGATTGAAGGCACCTCTTTCAGTTACTCTAAATTCAGATGTGCCTTGTTCTACTGATGCTTTTAATTTTGTCATTGTGAGGTATTATTTCCGTGATAGCGATGTTGTAATAAATTTCAACATTGCAGAATAATCTCTGCAATGCGATTAGATCAGTGAATGTTTTTGCATTAAGGTACAACTGCAAGAGATCATTTAGTGCGATCGCAAACAAAGGTAGAAGGAGTCTTCTTGCAAAAGCAAGTTTGACAGTGGAGGTACCTTTGGTATTGGTGCATTGTGTTCCACGAGTGCAATTATGTAAACCAAGCGAGCACTCATCAATATCCTTACAAGACCCATCCCATTTCACTTTATACCCTGCTGGACATTCCCTCTCACAACTAAATCCACCATCGTTATTCACGCATATCGCCTCATCACCGCAAACGTTCGGATTCGACGCACATTCATCGATATCTTGAATTATTTATGTCACAGAAGTTCGTCGATACCTATTTAATGAAATTGAATACGTTCTGACCTCTGCAGTACACAACTTGTGGATGCATTCCGTTAAATGCATCCAGCTAAAACTTGTGGCATTCAAGAGCTATGCGGAAAATAAAAATAACTCAATGTTTTAACCTTCACAAAATCCATTGATTGTTTCATACCCTTGGGGACATTTCGATGTACGGCTTGCTTTAGCAGCGATTTTATAGCCTTGATCGCTGGTCAAATGATTAGATTTGACGTTCATCTTCAGTGTTTTTCCTGGCCCAATACTCATTCCCTTTGATGCATCATAACTAATACTGTGATTCCATCTGAAAACAGAACTCACAGCGATCAAATCTACAAAAGAGAAACTTTGGCAGACTTCGGGGATTTCGGGACCATTCAAAGATACACAATGAACGAATCCATTTCTTCTTCCACCTATCTTCAACGACCATCGGATATGACCACCTGAGCTTTATTGTAGTTCGACAAACAGTTTATTAATTGAAACCGCACACTTGATCAGGTGGTCTCGCCTTTAAAGGAAAAAAACTTCAAACTTACTGAAATGGAATACGTGTATGCTTTCCGAGCTGAAGTACTGAATGCCCATGGCCTCGAATTAATCCAGGCGCTTCTTCGACCATCTCTTCCACTGTATCATCTAATGACACCGAGTTCTGCAATACGTCATCGTTCATTTCTATTACAACTCCACAACTTTTGCAAGTTCACTGGCATCCGTGTTGAATTTGTTGCGATAGTTTCCAAATTGATAAGAAGACAAGAACGATGAAGTAAGACATTGATCACTGAAGCAAAAGACAAAAACTCTTTCGAGGAAGGAATCACATTCCTTCGAAGAATGATTGAGTGAAATGTTCCGCAAGCAGCATGTGTTACATTTTCATATTTTATCAAGTTTCTCATCTAGAAACAATCACGAATCTGCTCAAAACCCACATCATTTTTCGCCTTCGGTAAATGCCCATCAAAGAGAACGTCCATTTGCAAATATGAACCATCCAGCGCACGTCCTTTTTGCTTAACATGCATCCGTTCACCGCTGTCAAAGCGATAATCAGTCAATTTTTCAAACTTTGCCGAATTTAACGGTTTGTTCCGTTGGCCTGGATCATAGGCAAATTCCTTGCATGGTGCTGACATGTAGCTGAGCATAGCGCCCGTCGCAGGATCTGAAAATTAGTTGTCGATAAAATAAGAATGAACGCACACTATCTGGAACAATTCTGAAGCTGAGGAACTTAGAAAGACTCCAACTAAAATCAAAACGTGTAGCCAAGTTGCAACAAAAATTGGAACATGCAGTCATCCATCAATGCACCACCTTTTCTTGCAGACTTTGTCTTGATAGGAAAACGGACCTTTGCAAATAACTCTCAGAGATTTTCCAGATGATCAAAATAATCAGTTTTCATTTCAGATTGCGACAACAATCAACAAGCATTTATAAAACTATAGAATAAATATTCTAATAAAGAACCAACCATAATTTTCAACGAGATTGTCGATTTTGATATAAACCTCATTATCATATACCTCCGGGGTGACATTCATATAGAGTGCCTGATTCGTTATCGGTTCATTATTGACAGTACCATCGATGAAACCAACAACTGATGATGGACCATCTGAAAAGAATTCATTCCTGCTAATTTATCAAAGTATTCAAATTGCTCTGAATCTATCATTATCTTCGCTATATCAACTATCGAAAATGAAGCCATCTTCTTAATGAAACTTCTTTTGAATGTACTATCATGAAATGCAAAGTAAAGTTCAAAGAGAAAGAAAGAGAAAGAATTGCATTATGAGTTCTCAAAATAACCTTGAACAATGACATCCAAACCATCCCAGGATTTGCCGTGTTTGTTTGAAACACGACATTTGTATGATGCACGGTCAGAAAGTCGAAGATTTTTGATTTGAAGAGAATTATTTGGCTGAATTATAAAAGACATTGACGATAAAAAATAATCTTTGTGGTGTATTTACGACGAGGCACAGATCACAGACGATCGGTAATGCCGACCAAAATTTGACTTCCGATGAAAAATACATTAAAGCGATCAGATAACGTTCATATTTTGAGTTCATAGTATGCAAGCCATGCAAAAAGATAATGAAATAAAAGCAAAACTCCATCAAAAGTTCAATCGATGCGATAATCTAACCTACCAAGATTCTGATTCGTTCATCGATAGCAAGTGGCACATCATTCTTGGTCCACTGCAATTTGGTGGTCAATGGTTGTGATTGAAGTTGACAGTCGACGATAATGTCGTCACCAGGTCGAGTGTACATCTTGTTCTGATGAACGACTACCTTTGGCACACCATCAACCACATCCATATACTCCAAATCGGCTTTTCGAAGTCGATCATATACGTAACATTCATACGAAAGTAAATCAACCGGCTTAAATTAGAGATCATGTATAAGAAATGACAATCATAGAATCACCGAACCAAATGATTTCATTCTCGTCGTATATCATAATTTCGATTACTGCAGACTATTATTGAACTATCAATTGCCGTTCAAATGATTCTTTATTGAGTAACAGAGGAACTCTGTTGCCAGAGAATTCTAAACAGTTGATTAAAAAATTGGACTCGACAACGACTAGTAATTGAAGTCCATGTGACCGAGGAATGCTAGATATCATTTATTCAGATAAAAGGAATAGCATATTCGAAATTGTAGATCATCGGTAATCAGATATATGAGAATCGTGATCAGTGATCAACTCGAGATTTTGTTGTGTAAACATCTGAGGGTGTAATTGAGATAATTGACGAGAATAAACCTACAGAAACATTATTTGCATCAAAGATGACCAATGAACCGTTGTTCATCAAGTGAATTTTCTCATCATCTTTATTCAACTGATCGCCATGAATAGCCCACGTAACTCCTTCACGTTGTGGAATTCCATTCTCAAAACATGTTAGAAGTGCGATATGTTGAATGTTTTCCTGAAATATCAATGCAACAAACATCGAGGAATACAAAAGTGGCAAAACTTAAATCGAGAACAAGACAATCGAGCAGCCAGGTCATGATCAACACTCAGTACAATGCAATGCAACGAACTCGTTTCTCGGTACTGTTCGGACCGTTGCTGTCAACTGTGATTCTAGCTTGTGTCCGACTGGCACCAACCACATTTTGTGCCATACAAACGTAAGTGCCAGATGCACTCGTATCGTGTACGTCAATACGTAATGTTGAATGACCCTCAACCGATTGCTCATCTGCTAGTCTATCACCATTCTTCAGCCAAACTATTTCCGGCATTGGAGGTCCATATGCACTGAAACAACCAAATTCGCACATGCTTCGAATAATTGTTTCATGAGGTGATCCGTTTAGAATTTTCTCAAAGCCAGTACCACCAGTAGTGGAATGTAAAATTTGAAAATGATCAGCATGGCATAAGATGTCACTGACGGTCACTGTGAGTTATTACAAATGGACGGTTCCGATTGCAGTTTTAGATTTGTCAACTTTCAATACTCTCATTATATCAGATTAATTTGAGAAGTGCCACTGCGATGATGATAAATAAAAGTTTCAGTGAAATTGATACTCAGTTGTGCATGTATCACATACCTGCAATGAAGATAAACAGTTGAACCGAGACGAACTGTTTGTGAACGTGGGGAATAGGTGAAATGAGGCGCAGTAGCAATGGGCACACGACGAGGACCCCTCACTCCTGGCAAGCATCGGATCAGAATACCGTTCGTTCCATTCTTGGGTAAATCCTCAAAATTATTCATGAAGGTTGATGATCTCGCAGAGGAAATTTCAGTCGCATTAGTAGGCGAGGAGGGACATCCAGTTAGAGCATGCTTGGTATGTCAACATCGAGTTTTGAAACAATGCTTGAAAAAAGAGGAATTATCATCAAGTCTCGCTTTAAGAGATGAAAAAAATTGTACAGAAAACAAATATAGTGAATTTTTTAGATCAACAATGAAAGTTCTTTCCCCATGAGGATTTTTCGCTGAATGCTGAGAAAAAGAATTCGTAAAGAAGATCTCACCTGATAATCTTGTTTCCATGGCAGGAGATTGGTTCCATCTTCGGGCACATCACCGCGTGCCGGAACGTAGGTTGTTTTCACAGGATTTCCCATCTCATCGCATTCCACCCAGATCACCTTGTAGTCTTTTATTGGTACTAAATGAAGTTCAAAAGATTTTCGATCAAAATATCGACATTTTACTTGTTCGCTTTTCTTGATTCGTTTTCTTCGAGCAGAACTAATAAGTAGAATTACTGATTAAAGGATGAGAAAAGGTTACGTTTCACTGTGACACGTCTCGAACCAATAGCCTGACCAGCATTGCTCTTGGCAATACAGTGATAGAAACCGTCATCTTCTGGTGCAATATTCCGGATTCCCAATGATGTTCCAAGTATCCGATACTCTGAAATACACTCAATAGTGTTTTTGAAAGGATGAAGCATCAAAAGATGCAAAATATAGCACAAGCAACTGCATATTGAAATATTCAAGCGCATGTGAAAAATCAATCGCTACTTAAGGGAATTATCAATGAACAAAATGTTCAACAGTTTAAAATTCGATTGCGTCAGATAACCACAATTAGGCATTTCTTCGTCCCATACAGACCTTGCAATTCTAATGTGACAAACTAAGTGGCCACAGCACTGAAATGAGAAAATTGACTTACTCTCATCATTTGCAACAATATCAATATTCGGCATTTTCACCCACGAAACAACTGGTTCAGGGATTCCAGTTGCATTGCATGGTATGACAATTGACTCTTTCAGATTTGCTGTATAATTGACCATCTCGGGATGAATTGTTGGTGGAACTGAAAACTTACTCAACAATTGAAACCAATTTGAAGAAATTCATTAGACTGATCGGCATCGAATGTAAATCATTCGCATTTACATAAGATATATTCGTAGATACGAAACCTTAGCCAATAGAACTATTAGAATGCAACAGAAAACACGGTTACTCACTTCTCGATTAACTAGATAGGAAAATTTCAGGGAAATTCCACACTTCCATCATTGAGGTACTTCTGAGAAGCAATCTAATGTTATGCACAAAATTGCAACTAAATGAGGTTGTTTTAAAAAAGAACAGGCTTGATCCTGATCGAAAGCAGTGCTGCAATGTGACATTTACAGACAGTTTTGGATTGATCGAAAACCTATACCATTTCTAGTTGACATTTTCAGATGTTAATTGCAAATGCTGCTTTTTGATCCCGCTCAGATTTTATTCAATAAGAGATTTCAAGCGGATTGTCAAATGCTAATATCAACTGAACGGTCTCTAGCGATTCATCACTGCTGGAAGCAGTCTATTGCTAGCTATGAGTGCAATGCTTGCGTGTATTTTACACATCTCTCTTGACTTTCTCTCAGTTATTCAATGAAGATGTTTTATTCTCATGAGTTTCCGTCCTTTTGTTTAAAATTCTTTTGATCCTAAAAAATGTTTTCATCTTTATTTATATTCAGGTTGTTTACTGAAATTTTTTGTTGTGTTGCCGTTATTCGTGAGGTATTCATTATGATTTCTGACTCTACTGACCGCACATTAAATTGCACTGCGACACATTCAGCTAATTTGAGGACAGGAAGAGTGTGAAAATGTGCCTCAAAGCACTAAACCGTTCCAGAATTAACGAAAAGATTTTTTCTAGAAAGTACCTCTTCTGAAAAGTTTCTCAAATAGCTCTTCTGTGAATGAAACGTGAATTTCATGAAAAGATTCAAGCACACTCACTGAGAACAACCAAATCAACGTCCTTGTAGCTTGTGCCAGCCCAGTTTTGCGCTTTGCAAGTGTAAACACCAGCGTCTTTGCTTGATACGTTTGAAAATATTGCAGTTGATTTCAGAGTTTCTGACTTGTCGTCTAAAGCTGCTGAAACGATAAATCTGTGAATCTCTCACTGATTGCATCATGAAGTTTTTTGCAGCTCCGTTGAGAGTAAATTCTGATGTTCAATGAACGATGCCTTTCAATCATAAAAACCTAAAAAACGGAATAGCATGCGTTCGTTTGACATTTTCATTAAATTCAATTAACCAATATCTCCGTACACATCAACAAAATGCATTCACGAACGTCCGCACGTATTGAATAACACAATGAACTCTCCACTTACTCTGTGGTAAGGCCATATCATCCTTCAACCAACTTATCTGAGGCTGAGGTATTCCAACCGCTTCACACCACAATTCTGCTGGTTGTCCGCTTTTAACGATTATTCTTCGTGGTTTCTCAGTTATTCTGGGTGGAACTGAAATTCTACTGAGCTGAATTGTATGAAAAAACTGATAAAGAGTGCATATCGCTCTCAGATATGGTTTTGTGATAAACTAAATGGAAAATGGAATGACACTTAATAACTATAAGTAAGCAGTAAATCCTTAAGTGCCAGCAGAGTGCAATTACAGACCTTCCTCTTAAAGATGTAAAAGCATTCCGAAACTTCAGCAATTTCGAAACTTCCTCATTTATAGCAATGACAATACCGAAAAAATTTACTTTTTTATCGCAAAAATTTCCTCTATGATCGCTCTTCCAGAAAGGCAAAAACTCACTCGCAGGTATCCAATAACAAACAAAAGCACCTCAGAAAATCAGCTTTTCAAAGCATTGGTATTTCAACGAAATATCGCCAAAACAACCATAATATCACTAGAACGAAATAATTTCATCGAAAAGCGCAGCTTTATCAGATGTTTTTTACTTACGATTAGTTAATTTAATTTTTGTTGCCGTGCGCTTCCAGTCATTTGTGAATCTGTTTTCAATTTGCGTTTCCATTTTTAGACTGATTGTGAGATAGCAATCAATCCCATGTGCTCATAACTTGTCGTCATTTATTTATTTCAGTTGCATGACAGCAATTGAAACAAATGAATGACAACAAGTCGCATTGTTGGTATTTGACGATAATAATGTGTATTAGGTTGAAGAGGGAAAAATAATTGCAATGGAACCGAAATAATCTCAGTGTTCACCAGATAAAAAATGAAATTTGTAATATCAGTGAAGAAAAATTGACAAGGTTGGCACGTTGACGCTATGAGAAGCTGTGAATCCCTTACAAATAATCAATTGTTGCAGGAGTGTCCAGCAGAAAAATGATGTATTGGAGTAGAAGGGTTTGGGGACTAGGACCTTACAGTGATACCCTATTCAAAACGCTAACCAATAAAATTAGTCAATTTCAGAAAGTATTCGCTCATTTTTTTGCTGATGCAATTTCATTGCTTTCATCACAAATTTAAATCAATATGTCAATTGCATTTTCGTTATTTCAAAATGACTCAATTAACTATTACAGAAATGTCGACATTTTCAATGAATTCTATTTATTAATGCTATTTTCCACTTTATTATCCATCATTTTTCATAAGCTCATTTATCGCAATGCGATTCATCCACAATTAAACCACTCGTGACAAATATTTCGAAGGTAATGAACGTTTTATTAACATTTTGATCATTTCGGCTAGACAGAGCGCAATACCGTATGCTATCTCAATGAGCTTTCAAATGATGCTAACTGACACAAGAACCCGTCACCGAGATACTAATTCGATGCGACGTTCGCATTGTCTGAGTTTCAATAGTTAGTTTGTGATTCTTTTCATATTTTTTTGTCAGCCACTTCAATTCATTGAATCTGCCATTTTACATCGAATTCGATTGATAGTTCACTTTATTTCGTTTATCTTCAAGTCTGAATCAACGAGAGAGGGGCGGGTGCAGAACGACGACTATTCGTTCAGTTCAGGCAAACAATTATCGAATTATCAGGATCTTCAATGTAACTCTTTATCGTTTTATATCTTTCCACTAAGCATTCAGAAATAGCATTGAAAATTTATAGAATGAGAATTGGATTGTAAAATTCACTATTTGGATCTAAGTGTGCTATTTTAAAAGCATCTGGGCTGGCTCTAGGAACTGAAATTATTTTATCTATTTATATGTGCGTTTGTAAAGTGCTTGTCTTACTAAAAATCAGTCGAATAGGAGACTCAGAAAAATTTTTTGAGATTATGGTTAAACAATGTTTCAACGCGCTTATTTTCTGGTACCTGCGGTGAGCTGAAGTCCCGGTTAGAAGGAGCTTCAAGTCCACTCTTCAGTCTCATTAGTGAGATGTTCCCGTCGATATGTAGTAAAACAAACGGTGACACCAAAATGCACTATTTAGCATTATAACTCCTTCATTTAATGCTCAAAATGTTCAGTCATTAGTGGCCAACTATTCAAGGATCTATCCATCTTGAACGATTAGAAACTTGCAGTAACTAGTTAGGGCGTTGTTTCATTGATCATTCAACGTTTTGAGATCTGACTGAGAAATGCTCACACTTCTTATCGAATCGCTGTGTAAGATTCGTTTCTGCGTGAATATCAATGTGCGCATTTTTGACTTCAGGGATATGATACATACGAGATGGTTACGCTTGACAATAATGGCAATATGCGCACTCGTTGTATCTGTTTATTGCATACGTTAGTGGTTTGAAAATCCTCACTTGAAATTATCAAAGAGCAGCTTCGGAACACTACTACAACATTCAAACACATTTCGTGAATAATCACGGTTTTATACGGTCAACCTTGTCGGTTTTCTAGTAATCTTGTTTCACGAACAATTCAGTGTACGATCAAACAGTTGGAACGAACTATGACCGTATTTCATTTCATTGTTCAATTCTTGTGAAAAGTCTGGTTGATTTCAGCTCCGGTTTACAAGTCACAAGAAGAGATCAGAGAGAAAATGAACGCAGTCGATCTGGAGCAACTAATCAAACAGTTAGAGGATGCTGGTTCTGGCCATTCGGAGAACGATGCAGTGGAAAATATTTTGAGATATGGATTCGAAAGCAACAAAAATGGTGATAACAATAATGGAATCGTGGGACCAATCTTGAATCATCAAATGCTTATGACTACATTATGGAATCCAAGCTTACATCGTCTCTATCAACGTAAATAGTTTCTTCTTTTACCGTTTAACGAGACATATTTCATCGATTCGTTATGCTCACTATAAACAGCTGGAATATAGAACTGAAGCAGCAAAAATCGCTCACAAAATGCGAATATACGAATGGAATTGTATCAAAGATGGAATTGTTTGTAGGGATCCGAAAACTGACTGGTGAATTTGACAGTGTATTGTAGATTGGGAATGGCAAAAAAGCAAACCGAATGGAGGAATGCTGCAATCGCTTTTAATGCGAACTATTTGAATCCAAGTAAAGAAATTCTGGGCTCTTTGAGTAATAAACGAATTGATTTTTGAAATATGAACAATATTCATGTGAAAACACACTCAAGGCCTTTGGAATTCAGTTGTTGCATGCAGCTGTATTTCAAAATGATGCTGTCCTTTTAATCGTACATAAAAAATTAAAAAGAAAACACTGACGATGAGTGCAGTTGGAATATTGTAGCGACGTTATTCAATGATGATAGATAAGAATTGAAAAGGATCAGTTGCTCAACACGGAGAAGGAAATAAATTCAGATAATTGCTAGAGTAGAAATGAGCTAATGAAACTCATTGAAGCAAGAAAACATTACATGTTTCTTTCACTGCAAAATTCAATGCACAAATAAATGACGCAGTGATCAGCTGGATCGAAAAATCAAAAAAAAGCAAAAATCCTAAAATTACTCAAACAGAAGAGTTCAGTTCTGGTCGAACTGATGTTGGTTCTTGTTGAAATGCAAAAGGTAGGCTTCAACAAACCTCCAACATAGAGTTGTTGTTTCTGAGTGGCATTTCCGGCCGGATTCATGGCCACACAACTGTAAAGACCTTCATCGTGCAATCTCGTTTCGTGTATTTTTAGTTGCGTATTTTCATGCATCAATTCGATATTTGCACTTGCTTTTATTGGTACACCATCCTGAAATGATCTTTTCTGGTGCAATCATAGGATTCATTTTGCAAAAAGTTTCTTTAAAAATCCTCACCGCAGGTGATCTACAAATGAATGATAAGTGTGTGCATCATAAGAGAATATTTGTTGTGCTTTCATGAGTATCGACTGTTTTATTCAAATACAACTGATGACGGTGTTGATTGTTAAGGATTCGTTGTGCAAATAACTCAGTTTCAGTCAATAATGAAATTTTTCGCATCGGAAGCTCGGAAAATTAAGCAATTCAGTTCTGACAACGAGTGACTAGATTCGTTGATATAAGTCCTCATTGAAACGATAACAAAGTTATCGAGATACTGAAGTTCATCCAATGCCATCACAAAAGTTCATTGCCTCTGCATCGATTCTAAATTATTTTCCTGCACTCATTCTAATAGAATATTCCAGGCAGTAAACAGTTTAATTGACCAAAACATGATATGGCATATAATGTGAACTCTTAAAAACAGATATGAACGAAATAAGGTATGAAATAGAATTTAACCGAGCAGCAGCAAAAAATTAGAACCAGAAATTAGCGGTTTAAACGAAAAATGATCACTCGAGCAGATTAAAACGACGGTGAATGCAGTTTGCATTCATAAATTTAATGTTGCACAGTTCAACGCCTTATTTACACATTACCTGTTGCAAGAGGTGAAGTTGCCTTTGAAAGACATTATGGTTTAAAATCTCTGATATAAAAGCATATATCTACCTTGAACCAATAAATTCGTGGCACATGACCTTCGATCTCGCAGACTAATAAAGATGGATCGCCTTCGGTTGAGTTGATCGTTTTGAGTCCTTCTTTTGTGACGAATGGAGGGCCTGAAAGTCTGCTTCATCATGTTCCCGGACGCCCCCAATGCATTTGAATTCTTATGCAGAATCCGAGAACATTGCATCGAAATGGAAGTTATAGTAGTCATATTTCTTCATGGAAGTTGGGAAGCGAGGAATGATTTGTTAAGCGATCAAGAGAAATTGCTTTGAAAATATAGCTTTGAAAATATAGCTTTGAGAAAGTGTTTTGTTCGCAGTATGATCAACGATCTAAAAGATGAGTGAATGACATTTGATCAACGTCGGATTTGAAAGACAGGGGATTCGAAAATGTATTCGGAGGAAATTGAAAAATAGAAACATAGACGAACACAGCAACTTGGTTGGTTATAAAAACTCAAGTGGTAATGCACTGGAATGATACTAACTAAAACGTTGATAATAAAATGACCATTGCTTATAATCAAACGACACAGAAACGAACTTATCAACTTGACCATGTACTCTTTTTCATCAGTACCAGCATCGTTTGTTGCGGTGCATTTGAAAGTGTGCACAGCTTTTTTTGCCACTTTTTCGATGAACAACGTTCCATCATCAGCTGAAATTCAATTACAACTTTATTGAATAAGCATTTTGCGTTCAATCTGAACGAGTGATGCTCTCAAAATGTTTGACAAAAAATAAGCGACTAAGTATTCGACTGAAATTTGAATTACGCATCTGATAGTGATTTGAATAAGAGGAAAATATGATACTGTAGGAGAAGAATACTAGAAATGGATGGAAGACAAAATTAGCAACTTTTCTTGTGCATCAAGCAAAACAAGAAACCAACAAAGAATTCAAACTTGAAATGCAATAGAATAAATCGATAGGTGAATTGATGTCTTGCGTAATAAAAACGGTGAAGTTAAAGAATAATTGATTGAATGAAAAAAGGCAATATTCGTTAGAAATTAGAGGATGCGAATGTACAGAAGTTACGAATAATTTTAAAAAATAAACCAATCGAGAATCGCCCTTTAAGTTCTTCCTCAACTGGTTGATCGTCAATAGTCCACGTGATTTCAGGATACGGATAGCCACGAGCACCGCATTTCAATGAGAATGGATTATTGATTGGCACCACCGATTCATTCGGCGACGTTGTTACGATTCGCGGTGAAACTCAAATGACAAATGTTAGGCATTGTTTATTGCACTAGTTCGGTAGAGGAGTGTTCAAACACTCAGCTGAACATATCATTCAAACGCATCACTGTAATATGCTCTGAAAATCGCCCCTTTCCAATTCGGTCATTGAAATGCTACAGTTTGATTTAATTAGGGTTGTGTTCAATGAAAGTGATGAATCCCGCACAAGATTTGACTTTGATTCGAATGAGCATTGTGAGCGAATTAAAAACATGAAGCGATGAAGATAAGCGAATGTAAGTTTTTGTTACCAAGAACTTCAAGAGTGAATGCCTGTTGAGTGGTGCCGGCCTCGTTGGTTGCAACACAAACGTAAATTCCGGAATCAGAACTCCTGGTTTCGATAACGGTTAATATCTGAAAATAAACAGATACGAGTAATGAATGATTATAAACAGCAATGTTATCGATTCATATTAAACCACACTGACTGCGTTGAAGAGGAAAATATTGTGGAAATTATTTTTTTAAAAACAATACTATGCTTTGACGACAATACAGTCAATGTTTGAAATGGAATGAGTGTGAAGAAAACCATGAGTTGCGAATAAAACACAACATACAATAGAATCACAGGAGTATTTTAAATGCAAAATTTGAATGCAGTGATGTGGAAATGACCGTCACTTATCCTTTCCACACACGCAGATCGTGTGTACTAGTTGAAATCTGCAGACTCACCTTATCCTCAGCGATATACCGCATACCGGTCTCAACACGAACTCCATTCCTCTGCCACGTGATAACCGGTATTGGCTCACCATAAGCATTACAAGTAATTTTTGCCACCTCACCTTCGATTACTTGCTGCGTTCCACCATTCAGAATGATTGGAGCTTCTGAAATCTCAGTGTGCAGGTTTATCGAACGTTTTTGAAATTTTCTTAATATTTCTCTTTACAATTAAATAATTTATTACGCTGAACAGACGCAATGCAAACGGCTTCATTCATACAGTTTAGTTTTTATATTTACAAGTCCTTCTCTAATGGATTTATGTTCGAAATTGAATGTTTTCGCATGTGCAGTTCAATAGTCAGATCAAACGTATCCAATTCCAATAGCTCCGGTCCTTTTTCAAGGAATGTTGGGCATAATTTGAATGCACATCTTCTCGTTATGTGTTATCTTATGATGAGAATTGAAAAATATCTTACGGACAATTGCGACATTATACAGAAGTTCGTCACGACCAGCCACATTCCTCGCAACACATCGGTATACTCCACGATCTGCCAAGGATATGTTATTGATCTGAAAAACTGATTGCGAGCATGCAGTGGCATAGGACAAATTTGCACTGCATTCGTATGATGGCTTAGGACAAATTCATTGTGCTCTTTGTGGTAAGCAATGAAAATCAAATTTGGTGTGCACACAGTGAACAAAACTCTCTTCAGAACATAGCATATCCACATCTACCTGCAAGTAACGACCGTCTTCTCCCATTATCAGGTTACCCGAGCTCTCCTGTACAACCGTACCATTTATGTACCTAAAATTCACAGTAAAATTATTGAGCGATGGTATGAAAGGTGAAGAAAATCAGTGATTGAAGAAGACTAAAATCAAAAAAAAAGGTATCCATCGATCAGAACAGGCTGTTTGAATCTAAACGAGTGCACAAGCATCATCGTATCCCATCAACATCGACTGATCGAAAATATATCGGCTCAAGAATTTATATTATGGTAATTATGAGTACTTTTAATGGAAAACTAATGTTGCTTCGCAAATTCTGCAATCAAACATAACGAAAAGATGAATAAAAAACAAATGAGGTCACCAGTCCAATTCCGGGAATGGCTTCCCACTCGCATCGCAGAGTAACGTAAGTGTTTGTCCGGTTGGCAGCCGTGGGCTCATTTCAACGTTATCGCGACTGATTACTGGTGGTACTATAAGATTCTACTATAAGATATCAGATAAGAACGCTAATATCTACAATTAGTTGATCATTCAAGCTCCTAAATTAATGAATAGGAATAGGTTTCATGCACCTTCATGACACTACAGAAATGCTTGAAAGTCTGTGTTATTTGCGATTTACCGCATATCTATATGTGTAGAATCGCAAGAGTGTCCTTAACTCGCAGTTAGGATCTCTCCATTTAGGACATCAGAAAACTACATTTTTACTTCTGATTAATATTATTTATTTTTCGTACAATTCCTTCGGCATCGTAATGGGACAAAAGCGAGCAAATGAATCAGTGAGGTGAACCAACCCAAAACATCAACATGAATCGATGCCTCAGCACTACCAGCGTCGTTACGCGCCGAACAAGTATAATCACCAACGTGAGATTGCTTCAAGCGTGGTATGTCAAGACGTGTTCCTTTCAGTGATATCCTCGCACCTGAACACTTTCTTACTGCTAATGTCGAAAGGATATTGAGTTTCGCTCTAACTGATCGTTTGAGAGATATGGAAGACTTCATTTCTGAGTAGGTAAAATTTCATGAGGTCTCACTCTGGTTGAAATAAATACGATCTGCAATGCTCACAATCAGTGCATATGATCTATCGAGTTTGCATTGACTTTGAAGATCGCAATATGCAATATTATGATGAAGCAATCGAAAAGGCACAAAATAGGAGTCATTCAAAAGAATGGAACAAAGATAAATGTCTAATGCCACAGTAATGTGGAATATAAACCTTCAGCTGACGACATCAAAGGTTGACCAGCCATACTCCACGATAAGGTTGGTTGTGGATTGCCACTTGCATGACAGTGCAATGTGATTGAACTATCCAGTGCTCGTATTGTATTATCCGAGTCGATTTTCACTATGGGGGGTGCTGAAAATAACAGTTTCATCTCTTAAAAGCTCCCACGGCATGCGACTTCGACAGTTAATAATATTTTCAAAGTACTAACTCCAAACATCGAGATTAAACTCAAGTTCCGTTTTTCCTGCATCATTCTCAGCTTCACATGTCCAAATACCGCTGTGTTCTGCTTTTGCACTGATGATTTCAAGTGCTGAAATAAAACTGATCAAATACATCTTATGTTGAATTCTTTGGAGGCACCAATGTCGTTGTGCCGAAATTTCTCTACACAATTGGATCTGCTTTTCATTTGAAACGTGATATTCTTCTGCGGTTGTACTGCGCTTTCGCTTGCAGATTTGGTATAGGAGTGTATCGCTGGTACAGGCAGGGTATTAAAAACATACATCGCTCTTCAACGTAACCACATCACGTTTGGGTGAGCAATTCGCATGTAGAGTCACGAAATCACTTCAGGCTACTGCTTTTATGGTGTGCACGGCAAAAAGTAAGCGTTACTTTCTGATCAACAGTGATTTTCACTTCTTTGGTGGACTCGATAGGTGATCGGTGCCCAAAAGAATGTGAACCGCTTGAGTGTTGGTTGAACATTGAAAGAATTAGTCAATAAGTGATGAACCTTGTCCATTTTCAAGTATTCTTACTGCATCATCCGTATTTCCATTCTCGACTTTTCCATCCTTCAACCACTTGATTATTGGGAACGGATGTCCACTAGCAATGCACCAAATTGTTATCGGTCTCCCGACTGCCACATGTGGATGCGCATCATTTCGTGAGCCATCCACTTTGGGTGCAGCTGAATGAAATTATGTTTTGACTAATCAGTTTTCGTCATATTTACTCTTTTTAGGCTGGTTCAATTGTGAGCAAATTAATAATTTTCATTCAGCTGGTTTATCGTTAAGCCATACGGTGTCAAGAACTTAGTCTTGCATGATATTATGCTTCAAACCTAATCAAAATTACTAAACACATTCACTCTCGGAGGCATTTTTGAATTATTCGATTCCACTAATGCGTTAAACATCTGATTTATTTTCATCCATTTGTCAAACTTTATTAATGTCTGTGCCAACACTATGATAAACTGTGAAATTATTAATTAAAGTAACGAGTGGGCAGCTGAAAACTCTCTCTTTCCAATGTGACTTCACTCAAATATTAGTAAACATGAACAGTTCCAGTTCACACATAATATGAAAGTGGAATTCTTATACTCAATTTCATCAATTGTAAGAATGCCGATTCGCGGTTCTAGCGACAAAAATTACGGATGTAAAATTAGACTGCGCAAAATACCACAACTCAAGTACAGTGATATCCATTAATGAATTCAATGTTTTATTATGCACCACATATGAACGATGGGAAAGCATGCGGTTAAGTTGTTGAACATCTTAAACAGCACAAATTCAAGCATAATAACCTGCAGACGTTTCTCAGCTTTGAGAAACGGTCATCGAACAAAATACATTCGATGTGAATGAATGTTAATGTTTCGTTGTTGAAATCAATACAAATCATCACCAAAACAGCAGTTAAATAAGTATTAACATAACAGTTACACACCACATACCTACAATCACAATACAAAGTTGTGTAGTGTTCGTGAATGGAACACATTGCATAGTTATTGTGTTGAGTTACTGTTTTTTATCAGTTTCAATTGCACATGCTACGGTTCCATAGCTGTCAACGCACATCTTGCGTTGAATCACTGGCAATTAAGAGACATTTTTGCATGAAAATTCGACAGAATTTCACTCTTTGAGTCAGACTGTCCAAAAGTTTGGTTCGATAAAAATATAGCATACATTGTTACACTGTTTCAGCTGGACACGATTCGTTAGAAATAGAAAAACATCCCATAACATGCGGACGATAAAACAGAACGATTATTTCATCGGCAATATCTTGCACCGATCAATGATCATAAGTGTTACGGAACATGAACAGAATTTTAACAGTTCTTTGAAGCTCTATTTCACGGAGTCGAGAATAATTTTCAATCAAAATTTGACGCAATTGAAAGAATTCATCAGGTTTTCAAGCTACCGACAACGTTGAAAGAGCGTTTAGTGGGGGCAAGTGGAGAAATTCAGCGAAAAGGAGCTTGGTGGAGGAAGTGTACACCATTCAAAACTCAAATGAACAAAAACCAAACAAATCAAAAATACCGCAAAAACTTTTACATACATATACTTAAGTGTAAGTCAAATCCAAACGCAACTAAACACCAACTGTTGTTAAGCGAACATAAAATTCAATGAAGAACACATGTGCAACATTCCTCTAAAAATGCTATTCAGAAACACTCAATTGAAACTGTCTAGAGTGAGGTAATACCTATAGTTGCTTCATGTACGTCCGCAAATAAATTACTCCTTATGAGCTTAGTGTGCTTCAAAAACGCTCAATTATTCATAATTATCCGGCAACCATCGTCCAACCAACCGCCATTTCGTGATAGAATATTGCAAGCGTTTACTATTGTGCAATGTGAAAATCTTCAAAGACTGATAGATTTGTGGCTGTCTGTACTCGGTAAACCGTTCGGTGTTTTGAAGAGCCAGTACGTGCATAAGTGAACGCTTAGCAGTAATTGAAATAAGCCAGAGTCGATATGATGACAGAAAAGAGATCAAGCGCGCGTCTAATGGAAATGAGTATGTTTCACTGAAAGCGTTCAGTTCTGAAGTGAACGTCACCTATAATATCACCAACAGAATGACAGAGATAATTTTATTCCAGAAATTCAACTCTAGGCACGACGTCGACGCCTTGTCGATTCAACGGCATTATTATAGCTGTACCATTGCGACCATTCGGTGTCCGAATAATCCGGATCCCAAGGTTGCCATTCAGTTTGATACAGAAGAAATTTACCACCCCATCGATTCGAGGAGATCCTCTCTCTTTCATCTGTTTTTCTGCCAGTGTTTTCTCTTTGTGTGGATGATTTACTATCCAAATGATCATTTTTCACGTTCAAATCACTACGATGGTAAGGATGCTCAAAAGAAGAAGAGCGGTCAATTTGTTTTCGATTATGCGAAACGTGATGAGGCTGATGGTGTTTCCGATGGTGATGTTGATGATGCGGACGGCGGATTTTATGCACATTTCTGAAATTCGAATCAACCACTAAATTCTTCTCAACACCAATTTGCATAATGCTATCTTTGTTCGAGTCGATTCCTCGATCACCTATGTGGACTGTTGAATGATTGGAACGTTGCAGATGGTGATCATCCGGAAGACGCCTCCGCTTCGATGAATCAGTCAAGTGTTTTTCATTACGTTCCTCAACAGCTGCGCCTAGAAACTGTTCGTGTGATCGATGCTTTGAATCCTTACTGCTAACATGATCCTGTTTAGGATCGTTTTCACGTCGCCATGCCTCTAAACGGGCCTCGTACTCTCTTTGGGCCTGATCAATTTGTCGTTGACGTTCTTCCAGTTGAGTGCGTCGCAATGCTTCATAATACCGTTGTCGTTCCGAAACAGTTTGTTCCCGTTGTTGTTGTTCATGTTCCACATGCACTTTTGGTACACGCTCCGTCGGATGACGAGAGTCCAACTGGCTTAACGTACTTATTTCGGCGAGAGCAGTCGGCCGAATATCCAACGAGTTTATCTGGTGCTGTTGAGAAGGAGATTTGAGGGAAGCCGGGATATCGATGGTTGGGCGATCATCAACTGCTTTGTGGACCTCAAACACAAAATCCGGCGTTCGTTGAGAAGTTTGCTCGTGCTCACCGACAGTAGGCGATGCTGCATCTTTAGCTGCAGTCCCGTCAACATTGATATTCCTCTCCGATTCCATGTTAATTGAGCCATCTGGGAATGAAGGCGCCTGCACCAGAGTAACCTCCAAGTTTATCCGGTTCGATATTGTGTTGTTTACATGTGCATTAGACGAACTGCCTTGTCTAGCATCCCAATGGAACGAGGATGATGAATGCTGCTGAACAGGATGTGCTTGAACTTCAGCCAGAGTGGATGAGTGATCAGTTGCACGAACGGTAACCTTACCTGATGAACTATCCCCACTGATTATAACTGTGGATATAACGGGTACATTAATAGTGGGCATGAACGGCGGTGCTGGACGATGGTGCACACTATTTCGAATATGCTCATCACTTGTCTCTAGACTCTGCTTATTCAGAACATTTTGTATTTTTTGATTGTGTTTCCACAACTCATACCTACGCCTCTCATATACTTTCCTATATGCGTACAAGTGTTTTGTTTCTAGTTCACGACATTTTTGAGTGGCCAGATTCCTACAGAGTATTTCGACGTCGAATTCCAACGAGCTTTCTCCAGCACGATTCAACGCAATACACGAATAATTGCCCGCGTCAGCCAATGTTGTTCGCGTCAACTGCAATCGACGTCCATCCGAAGAAATCTGAAAGAATCGCTTCACTTCAAATTTTGTCGCATTTCATTTTGAGCGCGATTATGACGAGCACCTAATGGATCAATAATGTGCGATTGAGCGACATTCAAACTCAAAACTGTAAAACACATTTCAATGGTTTTGCAAAGGATATCGAAACTGTAACACTGAGTGAGTTGAAAAAATCATCCAAATGAATGCATCATGCACTCAACCCTTGTGAAATAGTTAAAATTAACTGCGGTTTCGAATGAACAGCAGAAGTGCAGAAAATATGCTTTTAGAATGATTTGTGCAATGGAAGACGGGCATAACTCAATAAATCTTGACTTACAATTGAATAATAAATTAAAGGAAGAAAGAAGTGAGAATGTAATAGGAGCGTGAGGTGTAATAGAATCATAAATACCTTAACATTTGGACCACTCTTTGCATCAATTGGCCTACCGTCTTTGTACCAAAATATTTCAGTCATTGCTGCACTATCCGGCGGATTTTTCACCGGACACCAAAGGGTCAAGGTATCCTGCTCACGTTTCGTAAATCGTTGCAATTCAGTTGTCTCCATTTGTGGCGGAACTAAACTGAATAATAATTAGTGAGCAATTCGAATAACATAATCCTGAACGTGTTGCTCAGAATACTTTGCATTTGTAAAGGCAAAATATTTGCAACAAAAATCTCAGTCTCAATTCTCAAAGAGGTGCTCTCTGGGCTGGAAAGAGCCCTTGAAAAATTTCCTGCTGAAGAAGATTTCGAGTGATCGTTCGATCAACTTTTCACGCAAAGCATCGAATAAGCAGCTAATTCTCTGTTTGGGAAATTTCATATAAGTTATTTTAAACTAAACAAGCACATTGCCATGCATCGATTGCGTCAAGATTTGGAAATTCGAAATTCGCAAGCTACGAAAACACGGACGAAAAACAAGTTAATACTAAAACTCAGATTTTCATTATAAAACTCAGCTGAAAAACAAGTGCACTTCTCAATGTAACCTCTCGAACTAACTATTTTCACAGGATTTTTACGCGGATGGTTTTAAACTCGAGAAGGCAACTTTTTGAGGGATGAGAACACGGATTCTGGAAAATTCGCAAATTTAGACCACAATTTTGTTGATTCACTTAAAATGCCTATATGTGCTCTCTTTTATTTACAAATATACTACATTGCGCATCTTAATCCACTATCAAATACGCTATCGGTTTCATACGATAGCACTTGTGACGTAGTCAAGTCTTAAAAAACCAGTTCTGCAAATAAGTGCTCAATGATAGTAAGGGTATGAATCAAATCATCAACAGCACTCGATTGGTTGAAAATAAATGAGAGAAGTTAATTGCTCTGAAAAAGTGTCACATCATTGCCATTACTGTTTTTATTGTTGTTTCCATATTTGTTATCATTCATAATAGCATGTGAATTCTTCACCTCTGTGGATTACTACGGATTGGATGAATCAAGGCAGGCTACCATAAATACTTACAATGTCAAATGATTTGAATCGATCTCAGGAACAAAATCCCAAAACTCGTAGAATAGTCCAAGAAAGTGAAATAAAATTACTTGAAAAGTTTGTGTAAATTCACGAAAAATAACCTTCATGAACCACAGAATCCATTTTGGTGAAAAAATTTCATGTTTCAGTAATGTTTTCTTTACTTTAAGTCAGAGTAAACAAACAATTCTATCTCTCAGATTTCAACGATTCGTACATTCCTAATGTCCATTAGAAAAATTCTTTACGACTCGTTAATCATCCAGTTGATTGATTTCATCATCACGCAAATAAACATCGAAAGAATTGTCGTTGTTGTATTTACTGTCAATCAGAATATCATGTGAATTCTTTATCCCTATACATCACTCTCGACTGTCACATTTTAAAACAACAACAACATTGAAGGAAACCAACCAACAACTTCCAAATTGAATTCTTGCTCTGATTTTCCACCCCTATTCTCGGCAACGCAATAGTAACGTCCTTCATCCTTGGTCTCCACATGTAAAATACCAAACGTCTGATTATTCTGCAATAATTTTCATGCAGCGATTACAGAGTGATGCTCCAATACGAACGCCATTAATGCTTTCAACGGTGATGTTGGATTAGTGAAAAACGCAAATTGTAAAAATCATTAGCAAATTGTAAAAATGATTCACATTATTCACAGACAGATCAATCGACTCTCTAAAAATTTGTACAACCGTGCTCTTCTCAGGGCTTTTCTGTCAAAAATCGAACCTGATCGACTAATATTCGTTGATCTCGCACATCGATCGGATTACCTTCTTTGAACCACGTGACTTTCGGCTGGGGAATTCCAGTGACTGGGCATTCCAAATAGATTGACCTGAAGAACTTGTTACACACTTGCTGCTTTAAGTCTAAGCACCTTACTTGCATACAGTGCATTGCAAGGTCTTTAAATCACAAATGGTAGTTAAAACTGAATGAATGGATATAACGTGAAATTTGCACTGAAATGTTGTCCCCATTCACATATCTAATTGTAAGTGTACACAACATTACAAATTTCTGGAAGAAATTCGCGAATTCATTCGACATGACTTTGATGAAGTCACGTTGGTGACGTTCAATTTCTTTTGGTTTTGCAGAAACTCCTTGCGAAACCATATTTCTTTCGTCACATTTTGATGTATCACTCTGTTTGTTTCAGTCACAGATATCATTGCCAAAATACAATTTTGATTAATTAGTTTCAAATTCATAAACGCACCTCATTCCAAAACTTTTTGTAAACCAAAACTAACAGTGAATATGAAACCGGGATCAATGAGAGAGACCATCGTTTAAATACGTCACATTTTCAAAATCGGTGGGTTGAAGAGTAATGCATGAGAGGGGCGATTACAACTGAGAGGTAATGTGGAAATATCAACACTGAACCACTCTCGATTGTCTTTTTCAAGCTTCTCCTTACGATTTATTTCGGTGTTATGTACATAGTCAATCGCTTACAATTAGTACAATTTATTAAAATGAGGAAAACTTCATAAAAAATGAAGTAATTCCTTTGGAAACATTCTCCCGTTCAGTGGTTGGGAAATAATGCAACCACTCAGAGTATATTCCAAAATGGAGAAATTCGAAACGCTTCAAAATACGCTCAAAATTATGCTGATAAAACAACCTGCCAACAATAGCCAATGGGTTTCCGATGATATTCGACTTGTCGATGCTTGGCGGAATAAGAATTTTTAACGTGAGGTCGATATCAGCAGAACCCGCTTCGTTCGTCGCTCTACACGTATATTTACCACCATCACTAACTTGAGCACCACGGATTGTGATTTGCTGAAATAATACTCCGCTTTGAACAACACTGATAGCTGCTAATTGTTTACAGAAATCATTATTCTTTAATGTTGCATTCATTCCAGCCATGACGGAATTCCACTCTCAAAAAATTCCAATAATTCCCATCGTTTTGGTTTGTTTGAAACAAAAAAAGAGTACATTTAAGGAAGGAAATTGAAAACGAATTTTCCGGCTGACTCAAACGGCTTCAATTGCACGAAATAAAGCAGTGATTGATGGAAGCAATTTACAGACATGATAAGCAGTCATTCATCTTGAGGCCGCCAAGCAAGAGGCGATAAATTTCACTGTTTTTGCACTAATCAAGAATGTGTGAAATTGATTTTATTGGTTAAACTGAATTAATAGCTCGATTGAAGTGCTTTTAACAGACACGAAAACAACCACATCAATAAGTAGTGCAATAAAAACGTTGACAATGCACTCACACGATCTGTCAAAACAGATTGATTGCGATAATTTAAAAAGAGAACAATTATGGAAAGTGGATGATCAAAGGTTCATCTATGAAATTATTATAATTATCAGCATTTGATGATTCATCACTGCAATCGTGCATTCAATATTTCACCTTTCAAATAAACCCACCCTCAATTTGGGCACATAAATTGGTGCATCAGATGTTTGCGCATACAAACTTAAGAAGAGTTCATTAAGAAGTTCATAATCAGTATTCAACATTTGATCAGAAAAGGATAGTTATTTGCTCATTATGTTATTAAGTTCGACATTCAGATAGCATGCAAGTAGCAAATAGATTTATGATCATTGGGGAAATGAATGTACATTGCTTGCAGAACACTTTTGCAGAAGAAATCAGAAGTAATTAATATTGAATCATAGAGTGTCAATCTGAGATGCGATTACATCTTTGAAAGACACGAATCAACGAGTGGGACTCAACGATTAATTCAACAGACATTCAAAACAACTCTTGAATTGCACTAAGATTTCAAATTCGAAAAACGCATTGACGAAAGATGCTTAATCCGCTTACATACTGAATGTGTGGCTGGGCTTCCGGGAACTCGAGGAGAACCGAAGCAGTCTGAGTTATGATGAATATCGAATATATTGAAGAAATGATTCCGATTGCACGCATTGACGAACAGTTTAATGACGAGTAGCACTAAGCAATATTGTTTGTTCGATTTATGGGAGTGGCTCAGAGAAGGCGATGAAAAAACGACATAAAATTATAGATTTTGCTGTGCAAGTGATGAATTTTGTAGCTGACTTCCGATTTGATAGCATTCATTGATAACGCAAGAGTAAATGTATTCGGTAGCCCGCTGCGATAGTGATCACAGAACGATGATATAGATAAAGGTAGCAGATCATTTAGAGACATTCATTCATCAACAACCACGTATGGAATTGTTTTCAAAACCTAGCAATAGTTGCTTTGAACTGAGAAAATATTGGAGTTGTTGAAGAGTTCGTGCAGAAAGAACATCAATGAAAACACCGGTGTAAAGTGATATACAAGGAAAAACTGAGATGATTGATTCATCACAAAAACACCAGTTTTTGATTGAGACGTGTGCGGTATTACCATCGTTGCATACGTCTCCGTGGTAATGTCGTCTTTAAAGAAAACAAATAATGCCAATTTAATCCTTTTGGAGTTAAATTCTTTTTTGAAGAAACTTTTTGTTTGTCTTTGCTTATACAAACAGAATCCATCCTATCAAAAACTCCGTATTCTGGCTTTTTTCTATTCGTCGATTGACAACACACATTTGGAAAAAACTTTCCGTGATGGGAAAGGGATATTTATCTCATAATCAGTTTCTGTGAAAATGCACAATGGAATTTAATTCACTCAAAATGAGGAATGGGTACGAAAATTCAATTTCACATAAAATCGTCGATAAAATTTTCCAATTAGGAAACCAATTGCACAGATTCATCAAAAATTCATTCGCCACATCTTCAAAGTGATACTTTCTATTTTATTGGTTGTCCAAGGTGGGATGAGGTAGGTGACAGAGTACGAACAAATTAACCAAAGAATACGGACGAAAGAGAACGTGAATTCAAAACTGCCTGATGAATATTGAATACGAGAATTCATTTCCTTGCATTTCAACCATTTTAAGTTACACATGTCCCAGGTAATTCTCGGATATATAACTAGATTCATCATTGCAACTACTTACAAATCAGTGCTGATAAGATATTATCCAAAAATTGGCAAATATACATACATCATTATTTCTACCATTTATGTCTTTTTTTCTGCCCACCAAATAAAACAAAATCGATGGAAATAATAATTTCCATAAGACTTCATTTGTTACGACCAACCAAATCTAATGAGAATGAAAATAGGTCTGTCTGGAAGGTGTAAAATTTCAATTTTACACGAAAAAAAATACGTAGAAGAACTTCTCGCAATCGTACATTATCAATCAACATTCAACAAGATTTTGCGAGACAAAATTTCCTCAGCTCCAGAGATAAATAATAGGTCTTACTGCAAAATCATCAAACAACTGATTCTGATTTTGTATTCAAGAATTAATTTACCACAAATATTCCATTAAGAGATCAGTCAATTTATCATTGTGACAGATGCTCTCTCTGACAGTGTACGCAAAACATAGATTTGATATATAGTCACGAAATTGACCGTAAAGATATATATTTGCTGAATAAAGTTGATCATTCAGATGAAGCTTACATTACTTCTCATATACAACTTTTAAATAGAATTCGACTGACTTTCAGCTGAAAATCAAAAAAAGTTCAATAACACAGAAAAACGTTGAAATGACAATGGAGATAATTGAGGAAAGTGAATTTCGCTTTTTACGATCGATGTAGATTCAATTAAAGACTCAGTTTAAGGCAGTTACTGAATACATGAATTTGCGTATCAGCAAAAAGTTGAGCATTCACTTAATACGCTTGTTCCACCAATACATAATGTTGCAAAATGTGATTTCAAAGAAAATTGATGCAAAAAGACGAAAAGAAGAATGAATAATGACGAAGACGATTTTATTTATAGTTGCTCATTCGATAAAAAATCAGTCACAAATCAAAGAAAGAATCAAAGAATATATAAGTGAATGAATAATGTGGGAGAAAATGAAGTCCGAAAAAGAAAACAACTATGGAAATGATGCTAAAATGAAAACAAATTTGAAAATACAGTCAAAATGCTTGGATTTTAATTCGTATGAATGACAACAGAGCGAAGAAAACCTTAGAATGCCATCAAAGATTATAAGAGTGATGAGGAAGTCTGCAGGTGACTCATTCAAATTGTGAAAAAAACTGCACTAAAATAACAAAACGTCTTGATGAGTGTGATTACGACGAGAACAGAATTTAACCATACATTATTTGGCGAAGCAAATTTCAATTTTCATTTGTATTCTTAACATCTTAATGGACAATTCTTACTTTGATTTTACTTTTATGAAAGAACGCCAAAAAACAAAAGGCTACCGAACGAAGAACGGAACTGTAATCGACTAAAAGTTATCTTTCAAAATGGAACTTTTTCTTTTCTTTAATCTGATATCCATCAATGAAACGAACACACTAGGAAGCGTAAAAGATTGAATCAAGTAAAGTTCATCAAAATATGGGAATACTCTTAACGTATTACCTGTCCATCGGAAGAAATATGAATATTGTCGGATAGGTATAGAGGTGAATCACCTCTGTACCAAATAATTTCAGGTTTCGGGTCCGCATCAACAGCGCAATCCATGGTTACAGTCTCACTCTCTCTCACTTCATATATCGCATCACCCTCACGATGGAATCGTGGAGGACCTGAGAATATACAGCACGAATGAATTCTATTATCGCTTTCGTAATAAGTGATGTTTATTTCAGGACACAATACGAATCGACAGTAAAGAAAATACAACAAAAACATTCTAATTGCAATCATCGACTGTCGAAATTTTCATTGGACAAATGCAATCGAAAGACATTAGTTGACCTTTTAGTCTCGGTAGATCGATATATGAAAATTTGCCTTCCAATCTCAATTCATGACAATAGAAAGTTACCAACCTATAACTTCAAGTTCGTAATCGGTATTCAAGGAGCCGGCTTCATTCTGCGCAACGCACGTATATCGACCCGCATCAGCCTCCTGAGGATACAATTCACAATCAGATGAATAATAAATGAATTAAATGTTCTGCTATTAGACGACTTATTGGTACTGAACCCATCCATCCATTTCGCTTACTTCATACGATGTTAAATAGAAGTAATTAAACGAGTGTGCGGTTTTTAGTCGGCGAAGAGGCTAACCTGAACCGATTTGATGCTCAACCCTCCATCAGCTGTTGGCGTGAAACGATCACTACGAATGAACTGACCATTCATAAGCCACTGGATCTGAAGTAAGAGATTCGAGCGAATTTAACCAATACACTCTGCTGCACAAGATCAAATTGCCTAATGTGTTCATCAAAGATGGGCACGCCAATCCGCTAATGACGGATCAGCGATAGCGCGCTATTGTGTTCAAATAGCCGAATTTTCCAGCGATGGTGGATTTTTCGTAGCGAATCAAACATTTACATGTCAGCGGATCAGTATCAGCGGCACTGACGTTTTTCGTCAGCGTGTTCATCAGTTTTCATTAATTACCCATCACTGACGTTCACCAATTTTCTATTATTAGTGAAACGAACGCAGGTTCGTTTGCTCATTCTCATCCGTTCGACATACGTCAAATTCGTTGAACACTTTTTACCTTCGGTTTCGGATTGCCTCTAATTGGGCACTGAAGAGTAATATCGTGATTTTGAACAACTTTCGGAGTTTGATCGATCTGCTCGTCGATATGAGGACGTGTCAACACCGTTACCGTGAAACTTGCTTCCGATTCGCCGGCAAGGTTCTTCGCAACACATGAATAGCTTCCAGCATCAGCCCTGAGGTATCGTTCCGTTAAATTAAACAACAACAAATCATTCATAAAAGAACGAAAGCCAACGAATGGGAAGTGCCTCAATATGAACCTCTTTGCTTTCAAAATCATCAGCGTTTCCCCACGAGGACTGAGTATAAGATTTTTCATATCATCAATTGATCTTCCACCACGTAGCCAACTGAAAGATTTCAAGCGCTTAGAATTCCCTCGAAAAAAAACTTTTATTGCATCAAGAAAAGGACGAAATCATGGAGGATTAATTCGAGAAGTCGATTATATCGTGACAGATTCGAAACTTCAAGAAACCATGTGCACCGTAATGAGAAAAAGAGATGGATAGAAATGTTTTAGCAGATAATTATTTCCCATCCGATTCATATCCGAATCCTACACCAATTAAATTTTGAAAGAGTTCGAACACGACTAGAACTGGATTTTAACGAAAAAAAAGAAGAAAAAGTCATTTCCCGCAAAGTTATACTTCCCCAAAACCATCGACCGACGCCGAAAACGGCTGATCGGACGGTGGCCTCGGTAAAGCGAGTTTCGGTGGCCACCGAACAGCGACTATCTCTTTCCATTCTTAAATGCTTGAGATCGCGTTGGTAGCCCTGAATTTTGGTTTGTGGCCACGGAAAACCAAATTTTGGTAGTTACCGATGGTGTTTCCGATCAGTGGCGACCCAAATTTTTTTCGCTACGCAACTTTACACAAAATTACAAATGAATTTAAATTAGACATCTTGTTAGCCTGCGAGGCGATACTCGCTTGTGTACAATAGTGAATAATATATCGATGTATTTCAACAATTAGAACAATGAACAAAACGAACGTTACTGCAGGTAATGGATGCCCATCGACTTTACATTCCAAACGCGTTCTCTCACCATTCCGAACTCTAATGTCGGATTTCAAGTCTCTGAATCTTGGCTTAATGAAAACATCGACCTCAAAATCTGCAACTGCTTTACCAGCCTCATTCGTTGCTTCACATGTGAAACGACCTGCGTCACTGGCCGTTGTTGACTGTATCACTAAACGAGCGCCCTGCGCTGAATTCACAACAACACCGTCACGTTTCCATATTATTTTCGGTGTTGGGTTACCACTCGCTTGACATTCCAATGTCAACGTTGTATTCTCTTTCACTTGAACGATCCGCTCGCCTTCCAGAATTTGTGGTGCAACTTGAATGGTGAGTGGATTTTTATTGAAATGATTCGATCAAATTTTAGAACGTTCAACTAGTTCAGTTTGTTTCCTATTTTTCATTTTATTCTCATAGAATGCTTTCGAGGAGAGCGAAGTCACTCTTCGTAGAGCAACAACAGTCAATATCTTTAGTAAAATCAAAAATTAGCGCTTCCAAAACATTCCTGAATAGGCCTAATGTAATTTTTCGATTGAAACACTGATTCTAATTGGATTCATGCAGAATCACCTCAAAAACTGATCAATGCAAATGAACGAGGATTCAAGTGATCAACTGAAACAATATGCGATCACAAAGAAGGAATGTACAGTTTCACTAACCAAGCACATGCAGTTCAGTGCTCATGCGACGCTCACCGGCTCTGTTCGTCGCAATACACGTATAACGTCCAGCATCTTCAATCTGCGCCTCTCTGAAATCGGATAAGGTGACGGTACGTAGGCACGATTAAATAATGATTGGAAGTGCTCGTTTGTGGTTCAATCGTTTATGTAAACTACGATTCAAAATTACACAGGAATGGCACTTCAACTCCTTCCATCAAGCATAGAAATTGAAACGATATTTAATTGTGATCATTGCTCAAATGTAGTTGACGAAATGCGTAACTTTTCTTTCGAAACAATTGAGTCTGCGAACAAATCACACAGAGTTTAACGTCCGAAACTGCTCGAAACATATAAAAGTTATAAGGTGTTCATACGGCTAAAGGATGACATTCGAACCTGAAATGGATATAATGCAGATTGCTTGACGCTTGTGCCATGGCCGCATCAAATTTCTTGTTGTTTTTAAGCCATTCAACACGTGGTGATGGCGTTCCGCTCACTTCACATCGTATCGTTTGACCGTGACCGGCGATCACTTTCAACTCGTCTGATGGTGTTATTATTCGCGGTGGTGCTGAATTTATTAATCACGAATAATGCATCTTTAACAGTAATACTGATAATTAATGAGATGGACAGTCACCCAACCAAGTAAAAATCGCTAGTCATCATATGACACTAAACTTCAGTATCAACTGGTTCTAATATACTAGTTCCACATAAACTGAACGCCTTACCGATCTAAAATATGCTTAAGCGAACTGGAGTAATTGCTGAACAATTACCTAGGCACATGCATAGGTTGCAATGCACCTCAGAGGAAAATAGTATCTTCAGCAACAAATATTGAACAATAATATCCGCGTATCGTTACTCATTTTGGATGAATAAAAAAAGCAAAAGTTTATTCCCCTTAATAAGCAGAGGAAATGACTTTAGCGGATGAATACCTGTGATTTGAAGGAAAGTATCAGCCTCGGCTCGTCCAACCTTGTTCGATGCGGTACACGAATATCGTCCTTCTTGACTGCTCTGTACACCGAGCAATCGTAGAACGGTACCATTTTGAAGTACCTAAGAATGAATATAATAAAAAAAATGAAATTCACAGATTCAAAAATATGTCCTCCATTCTCAAACCTAAAGCTGACTCCAATCTAAAGTCAGAAAAACGCAGCCATTCCATTAAGAACAGGAATACGGTTTATTGGACTCATCCAATAAATCAATCATCAGTGATGTTTTATCCTTATCCCATATTTGGGATAATCTCAATTGAGTGCGTTGACAACCTCTACATTATCCATCACTTAGAAGTGTGAATGAGTGACGTATTGGCGTTTAAAGGGTGATAATGACACAACTAATAGTATCGAATTATTGATCAACAGCAGTGCAATTACAATGCGAACAGCACCAGTTTCTCTAATATGATGGAGACGGTTTCACAGCTGGCTTAAGCAGACGTCTATTTTTTTTGTCGCTAGAACGCTTCTGGCATTCCTCTATTTCAACGGGCCATTTTGATCTTCTTCTCTTCATCGCTCACTTGACAAGAAAACACAACACCATATAAACGCACTGCTGACCTGAGTCTTTTCAGACGGGAATATCGTTTTACCACCAAGCGACCACGTTATATCCGGTGATGGCGTTCCGCTTGCTTTGCATTCCATTTGAACTGTTTGATTGAGCACTGCATCAATCGTTTGGAATGGTGGTCCAGCAATCTTTGGTGCAACTAAGAACTTAGCAGTCAGTTTATTGTTCAAATTCACAATAGGTTTCTAGTCAGGGATTTCATAACGGTCAATATAAATTGAACGCTATGAATTCCGTAATATAAACGTTCATTAAAACTGAGCGGTTGAGGAAAAATATGTCAGAAAAAAAAACTGACAATGAATTACTGATTTTCAAAGTTCTGTCTCTTTTCGACCTCAAGAGCAACAAGTCTTTGTCGATACCGTCCCTTTCAGGTGGGCTGGCTTGTTTATGAGCTTATTTGATGGTTGCATTTTATGAGGAAAATCAAAAAGCATGATTATGAAATAAGCGTAGATCAGAGTTGCTTAAAAGTACACAGCCAAACTGGATTCACGCATAAAATTGTTTCCTAGAGTTGATCACAAAGCATTTACAGTTGCGAAATAAAATTCTAATGTAAACACGCTTTGCCCAAAATAAGACTGACTGTTGTTTGCTGATGCATTAAGCAGTTACTGTTGCACAAACAGTACATCCGTATGCATGATTTCTTTCAGAGAGCTGGTTTCTGTGACAGTCATCTAGTACACACCTCTCAGTTTTCATCCAAATTAGCTCTTACAAAATTATTTTGCTAATGTATATTCACAGGATTGCAAAAGTTAGAGTCGAACTAGTGCCACTATACACTTATAATGTCGTAGTGTTCTTTGATTTCTGGATGGAGAAAGTACAGCCACTGCTACAGGATAGCAGTTCATTTGATCCCTTACTATCACTCAATTCTGATCGATAGCCAACCGAATGAAAATACGCCAGAATTCTTAAGAAGATATATTCATGTGCGAATCTTATATTGAAATCTAACCAAAAATTTATTCATTTTTCAAAATGAACAGTGGCTTTGCATTCATTAAGAATTCTATTATCTTTCAGTGACAATGCATTCAGTTCAGTTTAAAACACTATCAAAAACGTCAACAAAATTCGCTCCGTGATATTTCCTGTGATAATTTAAATGAAAATGCTCTCGAAACGTTTCTCACCCACTTTCTGAGCAATCCAACACCTACACCGCTACATTCTTGAAGTCAAATACAACAGGTGCTTGCAAAATATAAATTGCATCTGCTACTCTCATATCAGTGTGCACTAACTTCAATGGTTGTCCCAACAAAAATGTCGAATAATTCAGTAAGTTGACGATGTTGTCAATATGAAATTTTTTGCAGTTACTTTGATCAGTCATTTTCGCAATTACCTAGATTTGTCCCTTAATTTTAGGCAATCTTTTAGGAAATAAAATGACTTTTCAAAATGTCTTTCGAATTTCCTCGAAACATTGATCAGCTGTAGTGAACTGCGAGAGCAAAAGAATTTCAATGCGTTTGCTGGCTGCTCGCAAGGCTGCCAATTTCTTGTGACAACTCAACAACGTGGCATGCTCATATTGTCTACTGGCTTTTAAAATTGAAGGCAAAGCAGCAATATTTCAAATGCAATTCAGTGTGAAAAAAATTTCTTCCGTAGAAAATGACAGCGATATATAATATTGGATTCTTCGCGCGCACACTGTTCACTATTGAAAAACAACTTGATTGGCTGATAATTTGGAAAAAAAAGGGATGACTCAAAGTATTCCATTCCTGTTCACAGCTTACACAAATGAGTTCGTTTGCATAGATGAATGACAGGGTTAGAGGAGACGAAATGAGCCGATCCCTTCTAAAGAATGTGAAATTAGTAATGACACTGGCAAAGAATTTGCAATGTGCTTCATCCGTTTCTAATTCATCAATAGTGCTGTGCACACGGTGCTCGATAATAGTGTATCATAGCCTTCCTTGAAAGCTTCAGTTTCAGTTTTTGGAAACAGTGCTCTAATTCGATGGGAATATTTATAAGTACGAGATCCATAACGTGAGAGCGACTTGTTTTGTTGAATGTGTAACGGTGGTCATTATTATGTATAATCTAAATGAATGGAGTGGCTTTCGTTTGTGTGTAAATATGTACACGGATACATATGTTGTGCGTATGCGAGGATGTTTCATGAGAAGAGTGGATACTGAATCAGATATGTCACAAACTATATGCATCAACATTCATTATCACTTCAAATCGTGACAACTCGTTCGATTGAGACTGCTAAAAACCTCAAAATTTCACATTCATCAAACGTATTTGTATGTGAGTTTATGGATTTGTGCGGATTTATGAATGCCATTATGGGCACAATAAACGAGAAACAAAGAGGATAAACAATACGCAGTGTGATGGATTATACTCTCAGCAGATCTATCAAATCAGCCAATATCAACGAGCTTTTTTCGCTTATTGTCAGTACTGAAATGTTCACAGAGAAGGCGATAAAAAATTACCAGCTAAACAATGCTATTTGTTGAGAAATGTTCAGGTTAAATAGTGAACGTAGCTTGATTTCGAAACAGATCACTCGAAATAACTATGCAAAGATCGTTTCGCAGGAATATTTGTGGAGAAATAATAATAATGGAAAGCATCATCATGGTAGTTTTACGCCATTTATGATACTTTCAAATAAGCTTACACATTCAGAAAATGCGCAACTGAAGGAAGCAGTTCGCTTACCTCTCACAACTTGCCTCTAAACTTCTGAGTCAACGTCTAGGACTCGATCAATACCGACCGAAAGATGTGAGAATAACTGGCAAATTCAACAGTTTTTAATTGCTAAGGGTGGTGGATCATTTTCAACACAGAACGCTGACGGAAACTTATAATAATGACATCCATCAGTGCTCTTATTCTGATTGCTTTACACTTGGAACTTTTCATGATCAAATCAAAAGCAATTTGCTGCTTTTACACAATTCAATTCAAAAGTTTACACAAAAATTCACGATGTCTAAGAAACTTAGATGGAATGACCGAATTTCAATTCTCAAAAGCCAACCACTACTGACGTTTGTCAATAACGTAGTCACGGTTCAAATTCCAGGAATTTTCTGGGAATTACCGATGCATGAAACAATCAAATTTGCTGTTGTAAGGCTAGATAGACAAGTGTTACTAGGTCACGACAGCAAAATCAGAAGTGAGAATTGCATACAACAATTTGGCATCGCCAGGATAAATCCAGACACCTAAATTCCAATGCGTTATCATTCGACAATTCATTGTAATGCATCTCCTGACTGGATGACTCATAAACTATGGATTTCAATAATTGAAAAGGGGTATCGAAACTGGTATGTTATCAAATTTAATGATTCTAGTGACCTCGATAAAATTAGTTTGATAAGCTGAACATTCTAGAGTTCAGAGCGATTCCGAGATGAAACTACACAAACAAAGTGCGATAAGAGTGGTGAGTTAGGAAAATATTTCAAGCTTACTAGTGAATGGGAATGCGTTACACTGAATATGATCCTATCAAGAAAAAGGAATGTCAAATGCGACAACGAACCTAAAATAATGACATCCATACTGGACGTAGCCTCACCAGCCTCATTCCAGGCACGGCATGTATAGCGACCCCCATCTGTTACCTGCCCACGCATTATGTGCAACTTGTGACCGCTGGTTGACAACTGAAACAAAACGAATCATTGTCTGGTATCAATTTGTTCTGTGACACAAGAGCATTTCAACGCGAAAACGAGCATTGCTCTCATCAATAGAACCTATCGCTTTCCCAAAACTAATATTTCAATTGAGAGCACAGCGAACCATAATAACGAAAACACAAATAAATGCAAGAACGGAAAAACTTGCAACAATTTGCACTACGAATTCGTCAAAGAAATTATCATGATCCAGATGGGTTGAAACGATTGCACAAGTAAAGTGATAAGAATATCACACTGACAACTGTACACGAACATAAAATTCTCGGCGTTCATGAGTGAATTACAGTGGAAAAAGAGCAATTGTTCAAGCATGGAACAATTGACGATGAGATGCATGAAGCATATTGTATTAATTTTTGACTTGCAAGGTTATGCAAAACAATTAGTATTGTCGTGAACGCTGATCGAATTTGAACTCATAACTCAGTGGAATCATCACTTTGGAAATTGCATCAAAAGCCGAACTCATCTGTAAACACTCTTCATCGTCTAAATATGCAATAAGCCTTTTGCAAACTGTGCAAGTAAACAAAGACCTGAAGATTATTCGACGTTGTGATCGGAACACCGTTCTTCGACCACTGTATTCCAACAGATGGATCGTTGATTGGGCATATCAACGTATGCGTATCGTTCTCAGGCACTTCAAATGATCGTTGATAATCTTCCATCAGAGGTGGCTCTGAAAGATAAAGTGAAATCACTTTTAAAATAATGATTTACAGATATCATTTTAAAACTACATCAGTCTCTACATTCACAATTTTGAAATCAGTAAGAATTATCTTGTTTCCTCAAAGAATCAGTTGTCACTAAATGGAAAGCTGGGACGGTGTAATTAAAAAAAAAACTGACTTAATACAGCCACAATGAGATCTTTCTCGACCCGACCAGGTTTGTTTTCGGCAACACACGAATATCGACCAGCATCCTCTTCAGTTGCAGATTCAATGTGCAGTTGTTGACGATCATTCAGGAGAAGAATATCCGAATTATTTATTTGCTTACCATCCTAAAATCAACAGTATTAGCTCGACAAAGGATTGGTTTCCCGGTGTTGAGGGGAAATCAAATTTATTGAAAATTTCACGTGAAAATGTAGTTGAATGGAAGATTTTGAATTGCAATGGACAGCAAATATTATGAAAATAGTGAATTTTCAGCAATGGATAAAATACAATAGTTAGCAAAATTGTAACAAATTTAGTATTAAGCCAATAAAGTCACTCAAAGAATTCATACAAATTGAGGATTCGAGTTTCTTTGCTCAGCTCCTTTGTACAGCATTAATCGTGCATTACTGTGCACTTTCTTCATTGTTGTGATGAAGTTAAGAGGTTCGATTCTCTCATTTATGGATGGCTCTGTTTGACTCTTTCTAATTATAACGCATTTTATGTAGCAATGAACGGGAACTGCGTTCAGTCTGTTTACATTCTATAATATATAGGAGTCGGTCGTTTTCTAATTGCAAGCCTTCACTGATACTGATAGAAATTCAATACTCCAATTAGAAACTGCAGGTGAACATTTATTGAACACGAATGGAATGCTCATTTTCTTGTTGTTTCGATACCAAACTAATCTAATCACTACAACCATTGCAAACGTATCAGTTGGACTAATTATGACCTTGGATATATATTTTTTAATATCGATGTATTTTGCACGCTTCCACTACCCATAATTACATGAATGATGCTCGTAGTTCTAAAAAAAATTGCTTTAATTTTGTTCTGCACTCAACTAAGATGTTTTTAGGCAAACGGATGAGTAATTTTCAGCGAGCTGAAGTGATTGAAAAAGATCTTAGAGAGTCAATTAAGCTTCAGTATGAATCAATTTGGTTCAAGTGTCATGATTTACGATTGACTGGACTATTGCGTATACGAAAATGCCATTTGGAATTTGATGTGTATAAGCACTGTGGGTAATGTCAAAATGGTCTGAAAGGATGTTGTTGTGCTGGTTCAGTTACTGGATATTTCGAAAAGACATTGGAAGATCGGAATATAGCAAGGTGAGGAGATGGGGCGTGGCAAATTCGTGGATATTCCAGCAGTGAATTGGGTGGAGCGTACTGAGGATGGATTATTGATGAAGCATCATCCATTGAGGATGCTGATAGCATCATACTCAGCACTCCGGTACTTTCATGATCACTACTGCTGGTTCTTATTGAAATATTTTTATTTGTGCAACTGTTCAATTGTGTTTTTTTCATTTCTGGAATGAACATTACATTCCAACACTCGAAACCATTTTTGCAGTGTTGACTATATATGGATGTCGCTCTTCAAATTGATCCACTTCAAGATTTGCCGCAAACGTCCTCTTGCCTCGATCCAATCTCATGCAAAATTCTTTATAACAAGTCCTGTTTCATTGACCTCAAGAGTTTTGTCTTCTCAGCAAGATCGTGAACGCTTTTTACGTTTTCTTTTCTGCATACAAGGACAATTCTAATTTTTTCACCAGAAACTGTTGGAATGTGATAGAAGACAATGTCACTAACTTCAACTTGACTAACAAATTCATTATCACTGACAAACATGAAGAAATTATTGAGGATTGGGAATGAGATCTAAAAGTGATTAAAAAGAGGAAATAGATATGAATGAGGAAAGTAATGAAGGACCGAAATATGAATGTTACCGAAACTGAACGTTACCGAAACTGAAACGAAAGTAGCCAATCGGCTGATAGCGAAATGCTATCATCGAAATTTGCACGGCCCATTCAGAATCATTCAAGTGAGCACTCAAAATTTGAAACACCATCAGAAACGACAAGAAATGTCAACTGAACACTCTTCCATAGAAGACCATGAACTCAGGTGAATATGTTGACAGTTTATGAAGTTCTTCTATTCGATCGAAAATAGTTGCTCTCAGATCTACGTTGTTTCAATCTGGCACTGATCTCAAAGCACTTAACAATAGCAATGCAGTCGTTAGTGATAATGAATGATGTTGATCAATATTAGATGCGATGAGGTTAACATTTGTGACAGCAGCACGAATAAAAATCGGTCTCGCTCTAGATCAGTGAGTTCATGCACGAAACAATTCATGAAGGCGGATGTATGAAACTCATAAAAATGTGAAATGCTCTTATTATCCATTTCAGCAGAATAGTTACATTATTCTGATGGTTTCACGAGGATATTAAGCTTTTTTCGTCACATCTTCGTCGCATTCCACGACAATTCAACGCAAGTATCTTATTCCTTTCATTGCATTCTTCATAATATGTTCTGTTGTTTGACACAAATCAATCAATTTTTGGTGGTTGCTAGGGTCAGCATTCGACAAGTGTTGAATAGTGCCTCTGAGATGAAAGGTTTCATTCGGAATCCTGTTCACTGCTTCAATTTATGTCAATCTAAAATTGAAGCAGTGAACAGGATTCCGAATGAAACCGTTTATTCGGAATGTGCTTTGACACGGATTAATCTGTGCAAAGGTTTAATTACAACGATATTGAAAAAAAACACATTTTTTGTGCACCTGGCAAGTCGACATCATGAGTGGATGTCAATATAGTATAGATACCGTAGTTATGAAACGCTTGCTGATAATCATTTCCTAACTGATTATTCTCATCGAATTCTCCGTCTCAAGTGCGTCAAAAGCTCCATTTTCTCTGGTTTCACGAGGATATTAAGCTTTTTTTGTCACATCTTCGTCGCATTCCGCGACAATTCAAAATATGTTCTGTTGTTTGACACAAATCAATCAATTTTTGGTGGTTGCTAAGGTCAGCATTCGACAATTATAATTCTCTGACTGAACAAGATGGTGGGCTTGTAACCGGTGGGGGTTCGAAAAAAAACGGAAAACGAAAGAAACGAACCTCAGTTGATTAAAAAATAATCACGATTACAATTTCAAATTACAATTTAACACTTTCTTGACTGCAACTCACTATCATACATGGATGGTTTAGATATACGTCTATTTAATGAATATGTCATATTATATATATATATATATATATATATATATATATATATATATATATATATATATATATATATATATATATATATATATATATATATATAAAGTAGCAAATGCTATTCCAATAATGTTTTGATGCTATTCGGTATTCCCTGGAGATCCAAAAACTCATGTGCTCACTGCATTCACATATATGTGGATCATAAAGCTTCAAATTCCCTCTTCTGAAATTAGTAACGACGATTAAAGTACGTCGTAAGCGTTTGATGTTCCGTTACTTTTGCTTACTACCTTACCAAATTACTGAACCGTCGCATTCGTTTACTCTCCGTCTAGCAATCTGTCGCAACAATTTTCATTCGTTGACTACTTCAATCAGTTCAGTAATTTATACCTGGAATTGACGTAAGTTTTGAATGTAGGCCATAAATAATTCGTTGCATCAATCAAGTGCACATTAGACCGCGAGAGTGATATGGAAGAGATATTCATGAGCTCTAGATGTAGAAATTCGAACTGATCCGATTGAATACGTTGAATGATGGAATAAATCAGTACGAATCAATCAAAAGTAGGAATGAACGAAGAAATTCTCTAGAAAATGAATAATGAAGCATTGAGTTGTAGCAAATGATGAATTAAGCTGAATTTACTTTCTAAGTAAGGAATTCTTTTAAAGAATGATATGAACCGATCGAAGAGAGACATATCTATGAACGATTGATAAATAGTCGATATTGAACGACTCATATGGCCCATAATAATCTATTTCTAATATCCATTTTTTCGATTGTGCTATTTATATAATTCAGTTTATTAATGTGACACATAAGTAAGAATTGGTATGTATGTGGTTGTCCATATGTAGTTGATAAATTAATAATTTGTTTGGTAGATCCAATCTATGTTATTATTTGCACTTATCAGTCTCAATTACAACTCAAACGGACGCTTATTTCTGCAATTATTTTGTTACGTCCACTGTCCCTATCCGTTTCATATGAACATTTTCCTCATTCTTTTTGCACAATCATCTTTTCGCTATCGTCGCTATTTTTCACGCCTTACAATTTGTAAGAAATTTGTAGTTTGCTACTGCATTAGGTTCATATGGTCTCATTTGCATGGAGCATCAAACGAGTTGTTCGATGTGTTCCAAGGGCTCTATTGACTGTGGATTAAGCAGTAGTCGCTGCCTGCGAAACAACGATGTGAGATGGTTGTTCTTAGTTTTTAAGAAATCAATTACATGTGAAAATTTTCCTCCTTCCTACATAACATTCACATACATAAACTATGTGGCCGAGGCTATTCATCTGTTCAGAAGGAAGGATGTGTGATTTTGGTGTTGTTGCACTCATTTATCATACTGAAAGTGTAATTTCGACGAACGATTCTCAAATGACAACTTTTCAGCGATTTTTTTCACATCAAACTGATTCAAATAAATAAATGAATAAATCTTTCGAACAGACATTATCCCTCCTCCGTCGTCCTTGAATAGCATCATTCATTCAGAAATATCAAACACAAGCGAGAAATGTGCTGTTTGTAAGCTTACAATTGTGTTTGCTGCGAAAAGGGAATTTGTGCAAATAGATCAATCACTGAAGTCATTAATGAGCAAACACGAAGTCTTATTCACCTGGAGATGATCACTTAGAAATGATTGGAATACATCGTTTAAAAAGCGGTGCAATCTAATCCTTTTGTTTATCCGATCAAAAAAAGTTCCCCATTCACATTGCTAAATTCATTCTTTCAAAGTTGTGATAAAAATTTGTGGAAATAACGAATAGTGATTGATGAGTGCTCTCTTTCTGTGTATTGTGTTGCGATGACAATAAATTTTGAAATTACAAGCAACATGGTCCATTAAATAATTTATAAAAAAAAATAAAAAATTTTGGTTGCTAAGCATCCTATCTTGCCGTGATTCATTCATCATCTGAAAGTGAGATAATCTTCTTAGTGGTATGGGCTTATCAACTTCAACAGTAATTTTCACGTCATACATAATAGCAATCACATCATTACATATGTCAATCAATCGTTAATGATGATTTTTGCTATATTTTGCGACAAACGATAAATATACGGTCTTTCTTGATGTTAAAAAAAACTTTTCTAAATGATCGCTGTGAATCCGCTATCAATTTGGATGCAGTTTCAGACCCATATTAGGAGCGTACGTTATCAGTAAATTGAATGCAAAAGTACATAAGAAATTCTAAGTACCCATGCTACCAGCAAAATCAACAAACCATTCTTCGATAATTATCTTACGCAAGTGAACAGTTGAATATGAATGCGTCTTAATTGTCTTCAGCAACAAATCAGTACCTGAGCAATAAGTGAAAGTGCCGAGATGCATTCGTGCTCAAATATAAAGTCAACGCTAATGAAACAAGCGATGAATGCTTGGTTGTTCAGAGCATCTAATGCACTTGTCAATTCCAATAATGTATCAATCTCAACGTGCTCCATTGAATGAACAACTGAAAGATCGCAATTTGCATGATTAAGCAAGCACACGTCCACCGCGCTGTTTTCAGCGAAGATTTGCACAGCCTAATAGACGTTAGATTTTAAGCATCATTGCAAAAAAATTAGACTGTAATTCGATGTAAACCTTATCGCGCCTCGAACAAATACCATTCTGGTATACCTGAATGCGCATATTATTTGAAATTCAAATTCAATCTGTATTCCAGTTTCAAAGATCATTTCGTGTCTTTCACAGCTATCCTAATTCGTACAGCTTTTTTCACTGCAAACATGAATATTTGTTGACGTAAAAGCGTATGCTGACGCATGAATCATAGAATAACTGAATGTGACTATGAATTTGAGATTACCTATGAAACGATCAACAAGTTTCATGAACGCCTCTATCGTAACAAGCAAAATTTTCGATAAGTTTATCGTCTTTCCGAAGTAAATAAAGTGAGTTTTATACACTCCAATTGCAGGCGGCTTTATATAGTGTCAATACACGATACAAACCCAAATACGAACGCAATTATTGAGTGAACGTATTTGTTCACGGGCGCATCGAACAGTGTCACAGTTCAACAAAACATTTGCACTATTGCTATTAATTCGATTATTGTGTTTTATTCGGCTTCGTATACTAGGCACGATAGTTGTGTAGTACAACGCGTCTCTATTCGAATTTTTGTGAAAGCAACGAAAAAATTATAGTCAAAAAGATAATAGAACGTCGTCACCATGAAATTTTCAAATGAATACTCAGTCCCTGCTAATTCTTCCCAATAAACGGAATCGGTCACTCAACAATAATATTTCGATTGTTGACGATTGGCTCGGGCTCAAAGCAGCGGATATTACTTTTCGATTTCTGCTCTTTCTCAAGTTCTCATCAATTCCCAGCGATTGTCTAAATCAGGTGAAACGCGAACGGGTCAGCAACCAATTAAGCGCTAGCATCATCACTTAAGATCGCCGCTGATCCATCTCACATATTGAGTTACGACAGTTCCGTTTCATCGTTTTCGCCTCTGCACAAACAAATATATTACAACTAATGTAACTGTTACCACCCAGACATCAGTCTTAATCACGGCGAATGTGTTAGATTTATGACCTATCGAAATGTTGCTGTAAACATTTCTATCAATAACGAAAACAAACGCAACATTCATCACCTAGCTTCACCAGGCGATATATAAATCGCACATAAAGGAGTGGTGCTAACAACAAGTTTTTCGCTCTCCGAAGATGCAACATGCAAATGAAAAATTAATGATGTTGTGTTGCGCCCAACAAATGAAGACGAAAGCCATTTTCTTCAACCACAATCAGCATTGATTGTGAAATTGTTTTCATTTTGATGTAGATCGGACTAATCAAGTCAATCATCGAAGTTTGTGCATCTGCGCATTTCTTTCACGCTTGTTTCTAGTTTGTTCGTATCGAATTTCTTCACTAACATCGCTGACTAATGAATTGTGGTTTTTCGAGAATAATGAATGCACATATCATGTGCATCGCCTATCTACAGCGATATCGAAGTGTACGCCTAATGAGTGATCAAAAATGAATTTGAATTAATTTGGACACTTTATCAGGCGCATCACTGATTCATACTGTTTTAGAAATCATCGACGGCGTACAAGCTTTATAGTTTTTGTCATTAAAACACCAGATTATAAAATGCGCTCAACCGATGGCGCATTAAGAGCAATTTCGCGGAAACAATTGCTGAATCGTTCACTTTTAATAGCTGAATCGCGAAACATCTGCTGTTTAAGCTGATAAAGTTGTTCAATCATTCGCTTAATGTTCCACATTGACAGGTGCTCTTCGTGTGTTGCTGAAACTATAACAATCCCGTCAAACTTTCAACACTTGCCATTTGAAATACTTATTCAATTCAATTCTTTTCCACTGATTTTATTTTTTTGGATCATCTTTCGTTGGCGCTCCGTTGATAGAAAAATCATTCTATACAATTTTTCACTTACTGACCTATTGTTTCACTTATTGGTCAACAATGATACCAAATGATGTTTAAATAATCAGCTAAACAATGAGAATAGGTTCAACCAAGCAAATATCATTCATTGTATTTGACTGAATTTGCGTTTTTCCACTTAGCAAATTCAACAAACAAAAGCTCTCAAATCGCTTTGTAACAGTACAATTCATTCCTAAAGACCACCGCAGAAAGGTCAATCGATGCAACAGAGCATGTTCATATGTTTTTGACTTCTACGAACGGAGACCATGTTCAAAATGATGCCTTCTATAATAGTGATATTTGGTAAATGTACTTGAATAAATGCAATATGCAAAAAATTCATATTTCAGCGCTACATTTTAGTATTCAATAGCTGTAACGAATACGCCTGCTGCTGCACGTTTCTCTGCATAATAATTTCGCGTTCAAAAACGTGCATTCATTTGAAAGCATTTGGCATTTACGAATTTGCTACGTTCCTTTGTGTTTCCTGGAACAATCCTACCGTTCAAAGCTACCAAAATTCGACTGTAAACTTCGACTAATAATCGGATCCAATGTAGATTTCCCAAATCTTTGGGGAAATCTACATTTCCCCAAAGGTTTTGATTCTGCGGATATCTCCCCCTCAACAACATAAATGCTTCGAGTTGTCATCCATACCGACTGAAAGCACACATAAGATATGAATGTGTTGGAGTGTATCTATACGAAAAGATAATTTTACAGAGATTAGTTAACGAAAGGCGTGAAGAGAAGGAAAAATTCAATTTGTCAATGCTAAAACGCTCTGAATAGTAAAGAAAACTCAGATTCAAATGAATGATTTAACAAGCATCCAGCATGATACTTTGCTTAAACAACTCATTAATACTTCATAGTAACTTAGCTTCGAATAGTATATAAAGGAAACAATTAACATGTTTTTGTTCATATTCCTATTACAATTCGAATGAATTATACAATTGTGCATGCACACTCGACTCCCACCACCTAAACTTGCATACTTGACGTCTAGATCTGAGAATTGTTTTCAGTCACGATAGAACATCCATTAGGACAAAGTGGAATACAAATCATGTAAGTTGACATGGAATGCGCTGATAACACTCAAACATAGTGCTGATTATTTTTGATCGGTGTTTAGACAGTTCGATAATTTTAGTTGGACGGTTTGTTTGCTTGTAGTTTTTCATACTCTTGTTGATAATTCTTTTAACATTTTTGATAGCTTGATCGTTTTGATACCGATCTAGATACCTTCGCTCGTTAAACTATCTGCAAATGAAATATTGATACTCGTAATTTTATTCGACGATGTAGTAGCTGCGTAATAATGTTCCATTTGGACACCTCATTGAGGAAAAACAGCAAATGTAAAGTGTACGTGAAACAGTGATTGTGAATGACATTCGACAATGATAATGGAGAATTACCTCATTTCAGATATCAGAAACAAATTCGGAGGAGCACTCTTCGAGACTGACGAGTGGACATGAGAAGGTGTGAACGATTTTGAGGCATTATTGTTAAACGTGCACTACTTGCTAAGAGAGCATTATTGGTGTGAGTGAGTAAGGCTGCTGCTTGTGTTGGTATTTGTGTGCATAACTGGTGAGTATTATCAATATTATCTGAAAACATAACTGACATATACAGCTTTGAGCTGCTCTCTTGTTCCTCTCAAAAATTGTTCCATGCTCTACGGCCGTGCACTGATTGTGATGGTCGTGTGGCTATCTCAACAACATAGCTGTCATTCAACACAGCAATCATCTTGCGTTGAAAATGAAGTGTGTTCGGCCAGTGATGCACGAATCTGTCGCAATTCAAGGTATACGCAATTTCTTTGAAATGTTTCTTTTTCACAATTTCACGTGAAACTTTCAATAGTTCTATGAAAACTTGTTTACCGAATATGTCAGCGCTTTAGTAGGAACAAGTTTTGTCTGGATAAAGTGCGAGTGCTAGTTTTCATGGCATGTTGAATGCAATACTATCTCATTCCATTTGCGTCCCACTCTTTGGTAATCCAGTGGGCATTGTGTGTATACATGTTATCTCATCAAGATTCCGTAACCGTTTGCCAACGAATCGAATAAAAATCGAATAGTTTTTGCAACAGAAATTATTTTTTGCAAATTCAATCGAATATTTTTTTGCACTAAAAATAGGATACAACTGGAGAGCTGCCGATCTGCATGCTTCATTTGAAAAACAGACGGCTTGTATGTGGAAATGACACTAACAGTTCAAACAATTTTGCAAGCACGCTCGGAAAAAAAGCGAGTAATTTAGGAGATAAAACCAAAACGAGAAGGAAATCACTTCCCAAGATTAATCAGACCAATGCGACTACTTTGAAATGAGCACATGGCACGCAATGTTGCGTTACTGAATGCGCACATAATTAGCTGCTTGATAGAGTGTTCACATAATAAAGATGAGATTTCAGTTATACGACTTGTTAAGAGTTAACTTTTACGATGCAACAATGAACATTTCATTCGGCCGAGTTTCAAATTATCGTTCATGAATTCAACTTGATCATATTCGACATTTCATGGAGTAATAGTTAGAAGAGGGCAGAAAAATAGTACGGAACAAGGCAAATTCGAGACGAACGAAACAAATTGCTTCAGAATTTGGCCTAAGTAACAAAACTTTGCATACAAAACGTGACATTCAAGATCGTCCATTCCAGTAACCGTTTAGAATAATGACTATGGGTAATGTTATCAGATATGTTAAATCCTAACAAAGAAACGTATTCGCTGTATAAGTAAAGATCTTTGAGCACTTCTCAATTCTCCAGTTCGATTCAATTTCTCGGAACCAATTATCGCTTCAAAAGCACTCGAACGATCCACTAATTTTGTTTGTTCGTTTATACTCCATTTGAAGATAGCTCATCGCTGCACTTCAATTATTTTCATCAATTCGCAGAATCGAAATGAAAATTTACAGATGATTAAATTGTGGCGTAATTGTGCAAGATAACTCAAACGTTTCTATTGCGAATATATAATACTCACTTTCGCAAAAACACAACGAAAGCAATTCCTCGAAGACGCAGACATTCTTTGAAGATGCACAATGATGCTGAATTATAGCAACAGTACTCACTAGTTCATCCTGCGATCACCTGAACTTAATAGGATGAAAACTGTGCAAAAACTGTTTCTTTACTTTTCGTTGCAATTCGTTCCTAAAGCAGAAAAAAGTTACGAGAATTTTTCAAACTGAAATTGGATGAGTTACATCTGACAGAGAGTTACTGCTTCAACACAGCGCTGATATGCTATAATTGTGAAGTGTGGTTGAAAAATGTCTAGCAGAGAAAATAGTCAATAAAGTCGCTAAATGTAATGCCCCGCTACTCAAAACAGCAACTGAATTAATAATATGCGAAGCTCACATCGAAAAATCAACATGAAACAAAACATTCATTTTTTTTGTCTTATTTTTGCATTATTTGTTGACTCAGCTTTCGGAGTGGTTGGACTCTACCTTTAGGTGGGAAATAAAACAGAAATACATCTGAGAACTACTAATTCACCGTCTCAGTCGTCAACACTAGCTCAAACTTTTTTAAAATTTGTTCGTTTATGAATTATACATCAGGGGTTTCGTCAATTATTTGGAAATTTTTCATGGATGAAAATTTAAAATAGTGATTTTAATCAGACGTGGATATGAAACAATTTACTTTAAATGATTTTAAAGTGTACTTTTCACGGAATTAAAACAGTTTGCTGAACCTTCTCAGATAGTATCTTGTATGACGCTTAATCGTGAGAGCAAAACAAGAATGTTTCAAACAATTTGTTGAAGGAACGGCTACATTTTTTCACTTTGCTGTTGCACTCCATCAAACAAATGTATCATAAATAGGATGAGAGTTAGATATGGGAGAGTTAGACGTTTTCGAGTGTGTGATCAATTGGCCATGGTCTTTGTGTGGTGAACCGATGCCGATAGTTGTTATAAATTTTAAGAATTCAGGACAACGAACCAAAGCAAACAACCAATTTACGGCATTTTTATTGAATTTCACCACAACACTTAACGTGCATCCATCCTTATCTTCTTCAATACCCAAATGAATATCCGATGAAATTGAGAATCCGTATAAAAAAAATTCCGCCTTTACATATTCACATCATTCATTCATATTTTGTTAACTTTCACGGAGTTTTCAACATCGCTGTTCAATTAGCATGAGAGAATTTTTTCGATCTGGAATAATTTGCAGTCGTTAACTGGTTTCAGAAACGGTTTAGTTCGTTGACCGATACCTCTGCATCAGACTCATTTTCGATTACAATATTATCATCCCAGATACTGGAAAATTGTACAAAACATTCGCAAGTGCAATTCCTGAGTTGTATTTCATTCCCGTCTGTCCCTATACAATTATTTCGAATGCCAACCACTCAAACTGAATTAACTGACTGTTTAGAGTAACTGAAATTAAGCTACTGAAGTAATATCGCCTTAAATTTGCATCCATTTATCGATAGCTTGCGTTCAGTTACAAAAATGAAACAGAGTAGTATCACCGATTAATGAAACAGTTGCTTAAAGCATTCTGATCTGCGACTGAATCTTTTTAAAGGCTACAGTTGCACACAAAGAGTGAATTTTTTTCATGATGAGCTGAAAATAACAAGCAAATTGATTTGATTGTTATTTTCAGATTGATCATGATAGCTTCCCCATAAATTTGTCAACTAGCTGCAAATTCATCAGTGAAGAGAGCACTAATCGGGAGATATTACGCATTCAGATCTTAAGTCAGTTCGAAACCATCTTAGGAAGATTTTAACTTGAATGCATCGCGTTTTGGAGTGGTTTATATAATTGACGAGAGATTTTGCTTTCGAAGAATCACTTATAACTGACTGAAGAGCAATAGAAATTATGGTGCAATTCAGCTATTTTACTGAGCTTCATAACGATTCCTGCTCCCAAAAGCAACGACGGGAGTGACAAATGAAATCAGTATTTGAAAATTTCATGAAGCATTCTTTTGAATGAACTGTGCATTTTCTCCTTTTATATTGGTGAGCGATTGTGATTGAGTGATAATCTTCAGTGCCGAAGTGAGAAGAGATGTCAGCAGCTGAATTATGAAAATTAATTATCACAACCTCTCAGTTTTTTTGTGTGCATATTTAGGTGGTTCAACGATGGTCTTTAAAAAAAAGCGAAACAAAAGTCAGTTGACTAATTACTATCAGCTGCACAAATGAAGCTATTTGTTTGCTAAATGACAAGTCAATCAGCATTTAAAGAGGAACGAATAAATCAAACCAAATGAACAAAACAGCGATAATATTACCACAAAGCTATCAATCATCTACGTCTTCCGGCTATCGTCAGTGCTCAGCAATCTCCAACTATACTCCTCTTAATCCCTCATTGCAATCTATCAATTCTATCAGTTATTTAGATGATTGGCTTTGGAGTGAGAGAATAATGATCAAACATGGTAGGCATCGATGAGTAACTGCTTTATTCTTTGTAACTTATGAATATCCAGGCAGCGTTCTGCCATAAAACACACACATGTCAACTTAGTTTTTCGTTGCAATTTTTTGACGCATTACCAATCATATTTCAATTATCTGACATAAACCAGATGAATTACCAGCCGTCCATGTTCCTAACAAATTCGATTCGCACATTCTGAACTGTACTTTGAAGGACTCACAATTCCATCTTCCTATCCAATTTTTCTCCCACCGAATTTGACACATGTATCGTGTTTTTTGAATATTCCTTGTTGCAAATTCATCACTGTAGACAAGAGAAGAGCCGAGCCATCTGTCTACTGAATCAATCCCTCGCGGCACTTTGCAACAGCAGCATTGTTACTTTCAGCAGTAAACAAACGCCCTGTTTTTGGCCTCATTACCGAACCAACTCCAGAAGTTTCATTAATGGGCTCGAGTATTTCTCTTCAGACATAACGCTTCAACACTGCAGCTCTAAGAACATTGATTAGTTTGTAGCGAATATTTAATTGCGCACCATTATAACAATTGAATTCACAAAAAATCGATGACGCTCCTTCGGAAAGCCCATTCATCTAACCAGTTGGTTACAACAATTATCTCAGTATTGCTTCAAATCATCTGGACAATTTTTGAATTATGTCCGACTGAATTATTTTAGTTTCAATAGCAGGATAAGCATTCAATGGCGGTATGCTTGATGAAAAGAAAGAAAAGCTTATATAAGCGTATTGTAAGATAACAACGCATTTTCCCAGCATGAGTCCTTAACAAAATCCCCAGAAAATCATAGCACTGAAGAATCGCTGGAAAAGAACGGCTGAAAATTTTTGAGATGATTTTGAAAAAAATTCAAATTTAAATTCAAGCAGTCTGTAGAAATCACTCAGTTTTGTTGCATGCTGGGCTGTCCAAGTCGAAGGAGAAGTCTATGAGTAACTAGAGATGAATTCAGGCACTATCTAATGCAGAAATTTCTGATGGACTGTCAATGTTGCCAACCATCTCGGACGTATCGTCATATTCTAAGCGGCACATATCAGTAATGAGATTAAGAGACATTTTCAGGACAATTATTTCGAAATAAAGTTATTTTCCGTTCTCAGGAATCGGAACTGAAAATTTTAACTAATCGTAAGGAAATTCTAGTTTTGTTACAAATTCTTGCATAACTTCATTGAGTTAGGGTTAACAGAAAATAGGAACATGGAATGATGTGATGAAATGTTAAAATTCGTGGTATAGCATTTCCAAGCAGCTGTACGAAAATGCTTTGTGCTTTTTTGTTGAGATAGCGCTATGCAATTACCAAATGAAAGCAGAAAAGTTGTTTTCCCGGAGATAGGAGGACACATCTTAAACGTGATAATTCTCACAAATACAATGCTATTGTGTTTCTGAGTGACACTATGTTGTGATGACAATAAAAATATTTATGCATTCCTCAAAATTTCTTCTCAATCGAAAGAGATAATATCGAAGAATGGAATAATGGGCTGTCTTCTGCGTAGTTAGCCATGAACATTCGTTATGTCCAAATAAATAATGTCAGTTGTTGTTTGATGAGGTGATGAGATGGTTTTTCGATACGCATCAAATGAAGCTGCTTCAATGAGAACAGCAAAAAAGCACAATCCCAGCCTATCGTACTTATTCATTGAAGACAAATCTATCAACAGACATACACGCTTCACTAAAAATGTGGCTTTCGAAAGCTGTTCGAATCGCTTTTATGTGGCATTCATTTGATTCCTTCAATGCGGTTTTATACTGGTATAATGATCTGAACAAAAACCATGCATCAATGAGTTTCGTTTCAATAGAAGCGAATGCTCCGTAATAATATTGATGCTCTTATTTATCAATACAAGCGTGTAACAGCCATTCAATCAGAATAATTTATTGCCGTTTGATGATGTACATAAAAGTTCATCTTTATGAGGCCTATCATATTTCTCATATTTTTCCCGTTCGCATCGAAAAAGGGAGAAGTTTAGAATATTGTTTGATATCCAACTTACTTTAATGCATTTCTGTCTCACAGATAATATATCTCACTATGATCCTTCTTTCAAACAAAAACGATTCTAAATTTTATATAATTGTTTGCAAAAGTTGAAACAATACATTTTCACAATTTTTACACATATATGCTCAATCTCGAAAAAGTTACTTATAAGAAACTGATGCTTCAGTTGTGTGTCGGTGTGTTCAATTCGTGGTATGAAAGAATGCGAGTGCGATATGGAAGAGGACAACTTCTGTTATTTGTGCTGTGGTAATTCACATACGCGATGCTTACCCGCACATCAGCATAATATTCTCAGGTTCATTCCACACCATACTATTGACATATACTTATCGCACGAGGGAATTGCAGCGAACGAATTTCATCAAGAATATAATGCTTCAGAATCGATAAGGAAACACTGAAATGAAGAGATTTTCGGAATGGATGATTCGCGTCGGTGTAAAATGATTCATACTCCATGTGATTCATACTCCAGACGTGCTTTTAGAGTAGAAATTTGGCGAAGATTGGAATGTTGGGCTCTCGTCTTTATTGATCAAGAATTCAGACATCAATATGCATAAGTTTTGTTAAGGAGTAATGGCGAACGCTGGGAGCGTGAAGCGTGTACAAGGTGCCGACAGAACGGTGCCGAGTTGGAGGGATTAGCTTGCGACGACATGGATCCAGCTAGATTATGTATTCAAGGCAAATGCTCGAATAGTATTTGTCACGATAAACCACAAGGATCATACTGCGACCGGAAGTAAATTTTATCTTTTCTTTATCATCCTTGCTTTATTTGTTTTTCAGAAGATAATGCGTTTCAAACAGCATAACATTTCAACGATAATGCCGTACAGATATGTGAGGAGATACATGGAAATAAACAGGGATTAGTTAAAGAACGAAGAGGTGTGGTCAGCGAAGGATGTAATTGATAGATGAAGTCAACAACTAATTTTCATTCACTTCACATTGCATTAACATAATCATTCTCATTTAGTTGAAGCTTCGTCGGACTGCTAAAATGCTAAAAGGCTTCTTTATTCATCCCGATTTTTGAATGCATATTCAATTAAGATGTAATTAGTTTGTGAATTATGCAGTATATACGAAATGACATTCATTGAAGCCATTCACGAGGATGCTACATCAACTGTGACGTCCCCAACTAAAACCCGGATGGGATGAAAAGAATAACTGCGATAGGACTGTAATGTTGACGATGCACATAAATGACACAATGAATGAAGCATGTGCATTATCAAAAAACCGCAATGATCAACAGCAAAAAATTTCACTCACTCATAATGCAGATTACTCAAGAAGCGCGCAGTGTACTAACATGTAAAAGCAAATCATTCAACGGTTATTCATCTTGCAAGACGCACAAGCATTCAGAGTCAACCCAAGAAACGATCTGATCGTCAGTGAATACAGTTTATTTCCTGCTCAAATCTGACGCTTACAATTGGACACACAAAACAAACAAATAAAAACTGTGTCGATGCTGTCATTCATTGTTCGCATCAAGAGCAAAGGATTTTTAACGACACAATTATCCGGTGATAATTCAACGAATCTTCTGCGAGATGAATTCTCGTCTAAAAATAGCGCTCGTTGCACTCGGTGAATATAGCTTAATTACGCATTAATAAGATCCTCTCCAAATCATCATAAATTTATTTGTATTTTTGCTCTTGTTGGAAAAAATCCATTTGCATTTATATTCATGGATATTTATGGATGATAATTTCGAGATAATATCATCCACATTCGAATCGCCTATAACGAAAGTGCGCAGTACTTTCAATTTGAGCTTAACGATGCATGACAGAAATGATTTCACATTGCATCCAAAATGAGAATGTAAAGTATTCCATCCTCAGAACATGATTAATCACCGAAAGTATTTGTTATCACCATCACCTCCTTAGATATGATGATAAGACAGAAGTGACATCTTAGTCTAAATGGTGAGATGGAGATAACTTAAGAAATACGGATCAAAATAAGTGATCACACGTTACGAACTGAATATGGTAGAATGAGTAAAGAATGATTTTAAGGATGGAAAAGATTTGCGTGGATGACGTTTGTGAAAATCCGTGTGCTCGTTTTGGTGCTCATTTAATGGTTTGCGATTGTCCAGCTATTGACCCCGATACGGGATTCGCTTCAGATGATAGATGTCAACTGTGCTGTTATGATTTCAATATCGTTAGTTGGTTGATATTTGCGAGTTCATGCTAACTTCGTTCTCACAGAAACATGGGAAAATTTACTTTCAGAAGCCGACATCAAGGCGTTGTCAGAATGCATATCGAAGGTTCAATGTAGCGACCAGTCATAAACGACCAATTTGGCGAGTGGGCTTGGATTGTGCGGGTGGCAAGAAGTGCAATCGTTATGGAGTTTGCCGAAGTGTTTCACTCAATCCATCATCTATTCTAATCACCGCACTGCTAATCTTTTGTGGCCTTATTCTCGTCTGAATTGTTCGATCCAATAATCTCCTTCATTTAAAATTTCATTTATCGAAAGCGAACTAGCTAGTCATAAGGCAGATAACAAGGAAGAGCTGTTTAGCGAGTATACCTTTTCTCATTTATCAACGAGTACACAGGAAACGAACGCAAAAAAGTTACACAAGACATTGGGTTTCCAATCGTAAAAGACTTCTATCACCAATGTCACTTCGAATAAGTGATTTTCTCCATAATATACCCCCACTCCACCATATCATTTGCGAAACAATTCTCTTGTTATTCTTATGATATTTGCTGATTGGCAGTTCGACGTATTCTATTAATCGTAACTATTCCATGATAGACGATGCCATCTAAGCTACAATAGCTGGGCTTAGAAGACTTCGCCAAGCAGCCGACGCTGGCTTGAAACCGTAAAATTGGATACAGTTTGTGATGATTTAGTGAGAAGAAGACAGTCCGACGTTTATTCATCCAGCTAGATGCTCAAAAAGTCGAAATTACATCCATCCAGCTGTATATTCAGTAGGATTATACAACACTCAGTTCATTCAAAGGATGCATTGCATGGAATATATGAACTGACGTTTTCTTATGAATGACTATACGCTGAGTTTTTTTTTTGTGACATATGATTGTAATGAGACAATGCTGCTATATCATAAACATTTTCACTTTTTTACAAAGTCAATAAATGATTCCATTGATAGGTGTAAGCATCTTGTTCTGAACGCATTTAACGCGATGCCAGAGTACAACCTCGAAAGAGATTCGTTGCTCACACAACCATTTGAGGATGTATTCCTTTCGACTCGTTTTCCGTTCAACTCATTAATGTAGAGATGCTTCATAACATATTCATTTCGAGGTCTAGCCCTCCTTAAGGCATTCACAAAAACCATCGGATCACATTGTCGAACGGAGATAAAGGATAGTGATTGAAAAAAGCAGTGGAAAAAAATGAGGTAACAAATTCGAAAAGAAAAGAAGCCGAGATGCTAAACAAGAGATTCTATGTGACACATAAAACCAATGGAACAAAATTGATGTAAATATAAGGAGTGCAAAAATTTGCGAGCTCAACTAACCTTAAGCCACGCAACAGTTGGCTTAGGTGTTCCGGTCACTGAGCAGTCGAGAACCAGTGGGCGACCGACAATAATTGATGGACTCAAATTAGTCATATCCAAAAAACGAGGTCTTTCTGAAAAGATGTTGACCGTTCGTAAGTTACAAAAAACTGCATTTTTTAACGGAATCTTATGCAATAACTAAGTCCCTCGGGAGGAAAATTACTATTGACTTTAGATTTCTTCGATCGATCGCTCAATTGATCGCTGAATTTTCAATATACTTCTTTTAGAAGGTATAATTCATTCGGATGCATTTGGTTATTTCAGCGAAAATATTGTTTACTGCAATTCCAGTTTTTGCGCAATGCACTCTTTTAATATCCTACGTGAAGCAGAATAAACGCAATGATATACGACTGAAAAGAATAATTGCCAACACATCAAATGGATTACAGTACTATTGCCGATGCATCTCAACACTCCGCTTTATTTCCATAAATAAATCGTCTATTTTCGAGAACAATTGAAAATGACACTTTTCGAAGAATTATTGAACGGCATGAAGTCGCTCTCTGAATGAATTCCATCGACTATAACAAATCGAGGACAAACGAAAAAGCTGAGGGAAAATAACCAAAAACAACGGACCCAACACAGCAACATCGAATTTTTTTCTCGCTTGGCCGGCTTCATTCTCGGCAATACACACGTAACTGCCAGAATCACTGAGACGAGCATTACGTATTTCAATACGACGGTCACTCACCTGTGATTGAATGATACTGTTTTCGTTTTTTTCAAAATAAATTCATGCTATCTCAAAATAGCCGTTTGAATGTTCCACTTTTGTGGCAATCCAAAATTTCGATCATTTGGACGGACGTTACTCATATGACGTGTGTGAAGGCTGGGCATTGTACGTTGTAGCGTTGAAAGGTAACCTCAGGGCTAAGGTGAGGTAATTCTAAACTGGTCAAGTTGGTTATCTTCGTATCTATGCTTAAAAATGTGGAAAACATCACTCTTTTGCATTTCGTTCATGCCTTCGTCTTATTTTGCGCAACATTTTCGTTGACTTCTCCGTAAAAGATCTTGAGCTGAATGAATCTGACAAGACACACGCTTCAGCTTCGTATCATACAAATTGATAATTGCAAGTGGTTGGATATCTTTCGATTACAACGATTAATAAATGATGAGAAGTGCAGTTGTTAGCATTCCTTACTCATGCATTATTCAGCAGCTTCAGCACACAAGTAATATTGCATAAATAATGACAGTTTACTTATTCGTCAAAGTTTATTTGCTATTATGAGGGAGAATGGTCGCGAATGAGGCAGGCCACTTTATTTCATAACTTTTTCATAAAAGCAAATGTTTAGTCAGAAATGTTAATTTTCCCACAGATATCAATCATCAATCAAAAATATTGCATTCAACTCAGGAGGGATCGCTTCACTCAGTCCCACCGCAGAATATGGACAGTTCAAAAGTTACCAGTTGCCGAGTTAAACAAACATCCGTAAATAACACACTCACAGAAATACACTCATCCTCCTCTTTCCGTACCTGACTGTGATAGAATGTAATTCTAAACAATATGAAACTTATATTACTTGATACTGAATGAAAATGATGTAAAGTATCTCTAGATAAAGAGATACCTGACACGTGGACCAAATTGAATAGATTCAAACCGAAATTTAAGTTAGAGCAGAAACCGACCGTAACTGTGGGACTGACTGGTCCGTTTCGAACAGCTTTACCATCAACTAGCCACTTTACCGATAGAGTTCCAGTACCGCTAACGATCTCGCATGTTAAAACAGTGAAGTCACCAACATTTATATCCAAATGTTGTGAGCCGCTATCGAGAACCGGAGGGGCTAAAAATTGATCACAAAATTCATTTCTCAAGACGTTTTTCACTCCAAGATGGGTGCATATGAACACAATTAATTTATCGAAACTGAGTTCATCTATTCATTTCGAATTGTTCCCGAACAAGACCTGAGAAATGAACTCAAGATGATACGCAGGAAAACGAACCGGTCAGTTGAACGAGGAAGTCTCGAGTGGCGTAACCGACTTTGTTTCTAGCGTGACATGTGTAACGACCACCAAATTTATCACTGGCACGATTCACCCATAGTGTTTGGTTATTATTCAACAAAACGACCGATTCATCCGATACTATTGCTCGATCATTCAAGCGCCATATGATCTAAACAGTTCATTACTCATAACTGTCTGTTACAAAGATCAATTGAATGCTGAAAATATCCCACTGCTGTATCAGATGTTTTTTTTTGTGTTTCAACGCCGCTCATGGAATTGATAATAGATGATTACTTGAACTGCTTTTGGAAAGCTATCGGATGAACATGTGTCTGAAGTTTTCCGAAATGTTCGTTACGATGTGAGAAATAGTAATCTGACAAATTAAGAAATTGAACTTTATATTTATGAAAAACTGGATGTTATTGTATTTGTGAAAAGGACTGCAATTCGATGCACACTGCAAAACTGCCATCGCAATTTGCTTCAAATGATGTTTTCAGACAAATCATTAATTTTGATTATAAAAGCTTCACGCTGAGATGGCTTGCTTGTTCAAGTGAAAGGAAGTATGCAGAAACGTTCATACACATCAACTGAGCCATTAAGTTTTGTTAAATGAAGCACACTTCCGCCTTTATGGACAAAACTGAACGGAACAAAGGGAAGTTGCATAAAAGGCAAAGAAGTATCGCCTACAAGCCTAACAGCGCCTGTTGGGCACTTTTCATCCCAGCTCGAAAATTTGGCATTGGTTGATTAATATATTACCTCTCTGTGTTGTGATAAAATACATGTTGAGTCAATCACTGTTGTTTGTCAGAAATACCAACATTCATGAGGATTTGATCATAGAGATGAATCGAGGCACAAATTTAATTCAAATTGAAATTGTTGCAGCAATAATCGCATTCAGCTTATTGAATTTTCTACCTTGGTTTCCGATGATATTGCATATTTTTCCTGCGATTTTACAAAGAAACAGATTTCTTGAAAGTTATATGTAAACGTTCTTTTTCGTTAAGTGTTTTCAGGTAAACAAATTCACTTCATCGACTGTATTAGCGATAAGATGGAATTATCTTCCAGAGGCAACACAACTTTTTGTGATTGCTTCGCAAAAATGACTCATCAAAATGAAATTCATTTTCATCATTAGATTCATGATCTTGAAAATTCATTCAACCAAACCTATCCTTATTCTTCTGCAGGTAATCTCTCAACTATCGGTGCCTTCATCTCTCGCTTTTGGCCAAATACGCTACGTAAACAATCGTTTACATATAGATGTGAATAGCTAATGCAGTCTTCACATCTAATCCAAATGGTGATATCTCATGATGATTTGGCACGTCTATATTATCTAGTGCCAATCTTTTATCAATGTAGCCAATGCAATGAATAGATCCATCATCCTCAAAGAAATATGATGCTGCTTGCGGAATACCTATCAAAAACACCAAAAGGATGCTGTTGATTCAGTCATGAGATAATATGAGTCCATTGAACGGAGATAAAATGAACAGCATGCCGATCGTCGCTTATCGAAGACCATCGATATTTTGCCAGTTCAGTTTTGCTACCTCGAGAAAGCATAAACAATACGTTATTCACAACTAACTGCTCACTTCGTATTGTTCATTCAGTGAATTTGAATGAAAATTATTCATGTGTTTGTTGTTGACAATGGCCAAACATTCAGTGAATCGCATAACGCATTATTCAAATGCTTCATTCAGTTCTACTTGAATGCGTTTCTTGCTACTCGCATCAACACACAAACAAATAAATAACGTCATCACATTTCTCGGTCAAAAATTTTTGGTGCCTATTCATGTATGGACGGTCAATTCCATTCTAAAATGTCATTTTGAAGAATCAATTAACACGCACCAAAATGCTGAGGTCTCAGCAAAAATCACCACCTCATTTCTTATGTATGAAAAATGACACTTCGCAATCGAACCTGCTAAGAGACGCTAGTGGAATATAGTATGAACCCGAATGTATTACGAATAAAGGTTCACAGTTTAATTAACTACAAATGTTCACCAGTTTCGAAATGATGTTGTTCTTGAGCTTCAATACAACCTCTAAAACAGCCAACTGAATGAACAATCATTTTTGCTGAAAATTGAAAGGAGATTGTGATTACATGTTTGGTATTATCAATTTTGCCAGAGAAAAGCCATCGTCAAGCTTTGATCGACATTTCAGAGGATTAATATAGAGCAATTTGATAGGGTCATAATTGCATTTGACCGTCAATATTCAAGTCATTGCTCATTTATACGCGAACATAAAGATAAGCTCTTGCTGAAACATAATTAATGTATGCTATCATCGTCGACACATCCAAATGAATAAATTGGCTTTTCAGAGCAACAATTCAAATTGATCAAATTTGTAGTCAATCGCTGAACAAAATTCTTATTACACGAAGATTCAATCAGCAACTCGATTTCGTATTTTGCCTTTACATATCAAACTCAAACGACTAACTTAGTCTTTATTTGTAACACTATAAACGTAATCTAATCGTCATTCTAATAATTTGTAGATCTCATAGTAAACAGTCTATGATATATTTCCTATTCATGTCACGAGGGCTCTGAAAAACACTCATTTATATCAAGTAATGTTCAAATTTACGCAAAGTTAAAAACACACTGGAAGCTCGTGAGTTTTGAGGAGATGGATATGAATTCATATGGAATTACGACATAAGGAGTTTTATGGCTCATCTGCGCCATTGCTGCAAAACACTGGAAGAATTCGGAAACCGTATTCCACAAACTGCGAAGCGCAGAGCTTTCTGGCTGAAAGACTAGAGCGCGTAAGTCAGATAAAATAGGGAACTCGTTGTTTTCAACGGAAGGAAGGATAAAATGGAGTTCAGACGCTATTGGAAAACTGGAAGCTATTTAGTCGAGAAAGTACGATGAAAACTGAACAAGTGATCAAATTATGCCCAGCCGTTTCCCTTCTTGAAAAGGTTCATAAGAGTATAAATGCGAGTGGCACTGAAAATGGGATCGGTAATAAATCTCAGCGACTAGCAGGGAAATGACATATCTCAGCACAAACTAAACATTAAAAATCCCAATGGCTGAACAGGAAAATCTCAGCGACTACATTACTCCACTGTTCAACGAAATAGTGAAGTCATGTAGCCAATCAGATTTTTCTGCTTTATAAAATGCCATTACTGCACCGATCAAGCAACGAATGTGCTTTAAAAAATACAAAACCGAATATCGTTCGCCTGTTCAGTGTCAAGGTGCTAGGCGTTTGATTATTTTCAAATATTCAGCAGGATTAACAAACAGACCTCAGCATCTGGGATTGCCTCCACTTTACATTCAACGGCAAACGCAGTTCCCGGTATAATTGTTTGCAAGGGTAGCGATGAAGTGCTCTCGTTGATTGTTGGACGAACTGAAACTCGGCATGAATTTAGTAGCCTCGATAAGCACAGACGTGTAACGACTTATCAGAGCGGGGTTGGCAAATGAGCCTGATTGCAACGAGTGAATGTTTCAGTTACACAATTGTCAGATGAACAATCTCGTTTCATCATTAACTGATCGGAAAAGAAAAGTTTTTGCTGCAAGATTTGCATTATCACTCTTCTGTAACTGACTGCAGCAGCGAATGCAAATTACTGAGTCGTACTCGTGAACTGTTAAACGCTCTAATAAAATATTCAATGCATGCACATTGCATTTATCGTCCACTGCGCTTCAGAAGCAGGCAAGTGGAATTCTCTGAAAAAGCGTCGCATGTTTCAGACGAGAATATCAATTCGATTACCTAAAACTTTCAGATCGTAACTTTTACGCGCTTCTCCAGCCGAATTTCTCGCAAAGCAAGTGAAACGATCGGTGTCCGCAGCCTGTGCAGACAGAATGTGTAGTCGACGACCACGCGCTGAAACCTGTAAATTATTGCTGACAAATTGCGGAGTAATGTTACTGCCTTATGGACATTTATGCGATAAACGTTGATTTTCACCAAATTCTAAGTTGAACAACGCAAGCTGACGTTGTAGGCGAGACACTAACTTGTAAATAACTGTTTCCACCACGAATTCCACCGAAATCAATCTTTTGTCCACCCCTCAACCATTCGATATCCATAGGTTCCGTGCCACTCACATCACAATCCAAATCGTACGGCTCGTTCAAGAGTACTTCCGCAGATTCCAATTTGCTACCAGCGATAGTAGGACCCCCTGTTGAACGAAAATTCTGCTAGCCAATATATGCAACAATTACAACTTTTAAATGAACATTCCGGGAGAGAGCTGCTTGAAACTACCATAAAAAGCGCGATCTCTACAGTCATATTGCTGTTCACTTAGCAGAGTCCAACTTTTTCGCAGAGTTTAGTAGCCAGAATAATGTTCGAAAATAGTTTCCTCGTAATTTTGATTTATCATCTGCAGTGATGGGCATGCTTGCGAGATAAAGTATTGCAGCTCCGTGAAAAGTAACGAAGCTCTGATGATAAGTTGATCGCTAAAACGCTAACGAAAGAAAATAGCGCAAGTGAACGCTGCTTTATGCCGCTGAAAAATATTGTAGTGGAAGTTATTGCTACAATAAATTCCGCTATATAAGGAAAAGTAGCGAGATGTCGTGCTACCGAAAAAAAAAGAAGGCCGGCTAGTGGTGGAATAGCGAATAGCGCAATTATCCACCACTGAATATCTAGTTTACTGAGGCACCAAATCAAGTCCATCAATCATCGATCAAGCCGAAAGGCATCCATACAAACTAACATACCGATTACTTGTAAGTAGGTTTCCAAATCCGCCAGACCAATATCATTTGTTGCGATGCAGGTGTATCTGTAGAAATAACATTAATTCAGACACAAATTGTCTTCTTCTAGAATGCAGTCAACAGTCGATACGGCTCACTGAGAATACAGATTAGAGCGCAACAAACCGGATTGTTGCTCATTAAAGAGAGTTCCATAAGGGATCAAACAATTCACAACATACCGTGCATCATCGCTTATAGTAGTATTGCCGATTTGCAACTGACGACCACCATTCAAGAAGACATGCCTTGAATCGGGCACGAAAGGTTGACCGTTCTTAAGCCAGGCGATCGACGGCTCTGGACTGCCCATTACAGGACAGTTGATAATTGATGTTCTACCAGCGTTCACTTGAACTTTGCGAAGGATATTTGGACCTTCGATTGTAGGTGCCTCTTCAATGAAATTAAGTCACAGACTGTATCTGGTGGACACTGCAAATTATGCAAGCCGCCAAAACGGAACTCGATTTATTATCGCTTGGTGGTACTGTTCAATTCTCGAAGACTTACCTTACTGCATTTTTTGAGGTAGATACTTTATAAAGTCATAGGGAAATGAAACAGTGTGGAACATTTTTTTGCGAGATATCAAAATTTGCTACGGCATACTTGAATTGGAAAACTCACCAAGAAGTTTCAATAAGAAATCTCGTTTGTCTTCACCCGCTGGATTTCTCGCTATGCACGTATACCGATCAGCATGTATCTGCAAATACTTTTAAGGGACTTCCGAAGGATTGCGAGAAATCCAAAACGTCATGTAAGCCAGAGGATGGAGGAGTTTGAAACTTTATTAGTAATGCAAGATTCAAGGTTCAAAATGATCAAAGTGATGAATTCGTAAACACTGAATAACTTATTCTCATTTGTACATCAATCAACAGAACAATTTTGAATATCAGTGAACTGCTCAAGAGATTATAACCGACAACAGTGACACTAATAAAGGCGATACGAATCCATGGGCGCGTTACAGGTTTCATCAACACCTACAGAATATTTAGTGGAATATTACAATAGATAATTTCAACTTACCTTTTTTAGATCTAAGAAATGCAGCTTCATGCCGTTCGCCGATAGATAAACATCTTGGGAGTAGTCCAATGGGCGACCTGCTTTCAGCCATGTTACAGTTGGCATTGGACGACCATAAGCAGGACAGCTGATCGTCACTGTACTCTTTGATTTACCACCAATTTCTGATGGTACTCCTTCGCGTTCGATTCTCGGCGGAGCTGAGAGTTCAGTGAACTTGTTCAGTCAATAAATGAGAGCTGCATCATTAGAGCATCAACAAAACTTATTCATCTTCATAATCCATCAAATGACAGGAATGTGAATACACATAGAAGAATATAATACATAGAAATATTTCTTACTCATTACGGTGAGCAACACATCCTGTTCGGCCATACCAGCTTTATTCTTAGCCTCACATGTGAATCGGCCACCGTCGGATACCTAAAACAACAAGATTGAAAGGAATAATGTCAATAAAAAGTGCTTTTGCGTGATTTGTCATGAAAAGAGGTTTAATATGATCATTGATTGAATGGACACTTGCGGACAAATTCTATATGGTTGCGTAATTGTTCCAGTGATAACGCTATCACGACATATGCCTTCTTGGCTGTTGGCTGAGATAGAATCATTAAGTTCTGAGTGAATTGGACCCGCAGAATAAGTCAGGTCAGAGGGTCATACTTCTACACGAGCGATTCGCAGGTCATTCCCTTCCAGTCGACCAGAACGGATACGTCGTGTGATGTTTTGCTGTGTTAACAGTTCACCATCTTTGTACCAATCAATCGTTGGCTCCGGTTTCCCAGTAGCTGGACAACTCAACAGAATGACATCGTTCTCGATTACGGTCCTTAAATGCAAACCAATTGTGTGACTGTTTCAGTAGCGTGATGCACTTCAAAGTGAACACACATAAAACCGGTTGATTGGAAGACAGTAAAAATAAAACAATACGCACTTGTTCTTGTTCTTGTCCAGCATAATGATCTCTGGCGGTACTAACACAACCAATTTGTAGTCAACGTGACTTTCGCCTGCCGCATTCTTCACTCGACAACTGTAGCTACCCTCATCTCGAAGCTCCGAACTGTAATGAGTCGCCTCAGCAAATTTCAAGGTGAAAAAAGGGAGTGGAAATACCACAAAAAAAGTGAACTTATCACTTTATTAGTACGTTTTCATTCGTAGAAATAGGTGGCGGAAGAAGAATACTATGAATTGGAGAGAACTCACTGTAGCATATGAAGCTTCCTATTGGAATGCGAGAGAGCATATTTTGAAGATCGCATATTAATTGGCTCCAAATCTTTCAACCTGAATCTCGAATGATAGAACTTTTCAAGCAGTAATAACAGGAAAAGTTGAACATTGAACATGGTTCACGCTTAGCGGAAAGCATACACAAATGAACAACTTTATAGGCGGCTCCACAACTGCACCACATTAATGTTTCGTAAAGCACAACGAAGACTTCCACTATGATCGTAAGGAGAAACTCGCAGTCTCTGATACGAGTGCGATGGCCATCCCGATCAGTGATTGATGGAAGGGGGTTCGCGAAACACTGTACTACTTACTAACTGATACCGGATGCAAAAAAATTTTCAGTCGCTGATGCGCTCACTCATCGGTTTTTGGCGTTCGCATTTGTTGTTCATGTTCGTCAGCATAAGCAAAGAAAATTTTTATTGCTATTGAGTGACACTCTCCACTTTAAATGGATATGAATTTGAACGTGGAATGGAGGGACGGTGCCTGCTTCAAAGTCTATTGACATGAATAATGATGGCATCTTGAATAGCGTTTTACCATGATATTTGACCAATGAATCTGCGACCCTTAATCGGGCATTTGAAAACGGCTGATTCGTTTTTGATCACTTCAATGACCTCTCTTGCTGCTTGCGCCACTACCGGACGTGCTGAATGTTTCATTTTGAGAAATTTCTTATGATGTCATCGTTTGACAATGGTATCAATAATCACAATCAGGTACAGATTCAGTGAACCATTTGGAACAGAATTGTATTTGGTAAGTCGTAAAATTGATGAAAAAGTATCATACTAGAATACATCGATATCAGTTTGATTCTACCTCATTTCTGGAAGCAAGAAGTGTTTAACAGTCATACTATTTATATGATGTAAACTGTGATGGATAATTCATATTGAGATAAAACAGTGAATTGCAAAGCAGTGAAATCGGCTTTTTTGGATTACTACTGAACCCAACTCTTGGAGAAATACATACGAATCAAGCGTACTTATCACTTCGACATCGAAATTAATTTCAGCTCTGCCAACTTTATTCACGGCAGCACACATATAAGACCCACGATGTTGCACATCGGCATAAGCAATTTTCAGTTGTTGTCCCCCGGAAAGTGTTTGTACTTGAGGTAGTGACAGGGCTGAGCGGCCATCCTTAAAAATCTCCTCGAGCATGCAAATGGTTGTCAGTTTAATATTTTCACCGTCCACAACGATGAACTATTTTGGTAAATTTCAGAAAAAGTTAAAATAAATAACGACAATACGACATTTCTGTTTTTCGTTCGACGATGAAGCCGAAATATTTGCATGGCTTTTCTTCGATTTCTGATATATACATACGTTCTGGACATAGCATCATTATACTTGTATGATACTAAAGAAAACTTTCGATAAAATCGTCAGTTCAAAAATTTTCGAAGGAGCATCCAGCTGGCCATTCTGGAGTGCTGGAACTAGATACTCACTTTCGTCCATGTAATTTGTGGCGGAGGGTATCCTTCAGCTTCACAAGGCAGCACAAGTGAGTTGTTCTCGATCACTTTGTACTCACCGCCAACACTAACAACTGATGCTGGAACTGAAACGAACACGGGCGCTTATTATTATTAACAGCACTTTCAGGCGCTTCCTCAGAATTTTCGACACATGAACACTCGCCTAATTACACGAATCACAGAAAAACCATTGCTCTGTATCGTCGTTAAAATTCACTCTATTCTCAGTCTCACACTGTCCCGGCAAGCTTTCTCGCACGGGCGATTATGCAACAATAACTGCGAAACTGATACATGATACAATTGAAGAACAGCGCTTCAGCAGCGCACTGCGATCTGTTTATCGTTTTGAAAAACTTCAGAAGTCTGAAAAGTTGAATGACAGATTTGAGAGATTCATCACAACGACAATATCCAAACCTAGCACTGAGAGTTTGAAATTTTTGCGATCTTGACCGGCTGCGTTCCGTGCCACACAAGTGTACACTGCTTCGTCGGCTGGTGTTACCGACGAGATCAACAAATGCCGTCCGCCACTCAATATCTGAATTCAGAAGATGAGGGTGCATGAATTCCTACAAGATGTTCCATATAACTGTCATAAAATCGGCACAAACTACACTTGCTTTTTTCGTTCAGAACGTTGTTCTCATCCTGAACTAACTGATTGCTCGACTATTTGGATGCAATCAACTTACTTGTATATTCTCGTTGCCAGAAATAATTGGCAGCTCATCTTTAGTCCACATTAGTTCGACACCAATTGGTGAGGCGATCGGGCATTCGAGTGTTACTGGATGCGTGAGAAGCGTTTCAACATTGCTTGTTTCACCACTTCCGATGAGCTCTTAAAGAGAGCTTGTTAAGAACGTCTGCGGTTGGATTATTCACAGGAATTATATAAGCGTTTTTGTGGTGGGAAATAGCGAAGCAGTTTTGCATGATGTGCGTGAAGTGAGAGAACCATGAACGTAGAAAACAAAACTGGATCTATCAATATCAAGTTGGCACTTAAATGGTTTATCAAGTACTTCCGGCGAATTGATCAGCAGAATGGTAAATAGCAAAAGGAAAAAGCGTTTTCAATTGGTGTATCGACAATTCAGTGGTCAAAATTTCATTTTCAGCCTCACTAAATAAGAAACTATAACGAAGGTTTTTTCGATAAATAGAAAGACGCAATACGGAGTGAATCCGATCTGAAAGTACCATGGTTTTATCTTTGAAATCGCACGATACGTTGACTCGGATTTGTAAACAAGCGATAAAAATGTGACGGGAGTAAAGTAGCAACGATGGGGGAAGAGCAATCGCATGGAAGTGGTGAAGGAAGTGCCAAAAATGAATCGAAATAAACAGACGATTTTGTCCATGGCAAGGTCTAATAACGTTTCTCAATATCATTGAAATTCTGTGCAGTCTTATGATATTCCTTAGGAATCTTGAATTAGCTGAAAACATATGGAAATGGTGGCATGGATGCACTTCGCCATCAAGCAACAGTTCTTATTTAGCAGCAATCACAATATGTCGCTGAACATTCTGAATCGCAAATTTTGAACATCGACTTTTACCATGGTAACGACTGCCGCTCTTCGAATTATGATGAAATGATTTCTAGAGAAGGAAGCTAGAATTTTAGTCATACGCTTTAGCAATCTCCGATTTTTATGAAATTCAGTGAACAAAAGTGAATTATTTGTTGGATCTCAAAAAAGTGAGCAATTCAAAGTGAAAATTAACCAGGTTTCAGAATGACTCTGACGTTAAAGGTTTTTTCAGCTTGACCGGCCTTATTGCGCACTGTACAACGATAGGCACCCGCATCCTCTGCACTTGCTGGTGCAACTAATGCTGACCGTTTCTCATTTAGCAACTGAAATTGATTCTTGATAATCGAAAGCAGTCAGTGAAGATCCTAGATCCACTTTTATGCTGTCGTTTTCACTTTCTTGAATGAATATACTATGACGGCAGGAGCGTAGCAGGCAAGTAAGCCACGTGCTCAGTGAATTCAGAAATCCATCAGCATATCTCTTCCAGTGAATGAGGAAAAAATTTCATCAACATTACTAATGGAAAAGCGAAATGGAGTTTTCCTGATACAAAATGAAGCATTCGGTAGAATACATTCTGAATGGCATAAGTGATTCAAAGGGAAATCGCTATTGTTTCATGGCTCATTACTAGATTTGAAGTTGAACAAGAATTCAAGAAGAGCGCTTTACTTGAACTTTTCGACTGAGTGGTGCGGTATCCTTCACCCAAAATATTTCAGGAATTGGATCTGCATCGAAGTCGCATTCTAATTCCAAGGATTCTCCTTCGACAACAACCATGTCTTCCACCATTTTACCAACTATTCTTGGTGGCACTGAATTGTTGCATAATTATTTTCCTTCACCTCAGAAGCGGAATTTTATTCTCTCGATAATAATCCAAGGACCACAAATGATCCAAAGTTACTGCGTGATTTCATAGCAATCGAGATAAAAGACTGAATACCGAAACTGTCCTATTATAATTGGCAATGAAAATCATGACTGTCCTGACCGAGAACGTTAACTTGGAATTCTCTGGCCGCTTGTCCAGCACTGTTTTTTGCAACGCATGTGAATGTGGCTTCATCCGATTTTTGAACATTCATCAATACGAGTCGCGTTCGATCTAACGAGATTTGTGAATTGATATCATCCGGCTGAAATGAATAATTTTGGCTTGAGAATGGTTATTAATGTTGTGTCAGGTCACTGTTTCGGATGCCGCAAGCATGTGGAAAGCAACATGCAAATATAATAGATGAACTTCACAAAGGGAAATTTCAAGGTAATGAGCATTCCTGCATGCAGACGATAGATGTGTGTGTGTTTGGTAACGTGCAGGCTCTTAATGGAAATCTGATGGTAAGACAAAATTTTTGATTCCAAATTGCTGTGAATTAGAGTAATCCTACAATAGGAATGCGAGAATTGAGAGCATATAGTTCATTCAGGAGCAAATCTCTTGTCATTAGGATAGGATTGAGGATGATAACCACATTGTTACACTACGGTTGAAACAGCGAGCACTGATCACCTTATAAGAATGTATGTGATTCTCACCGTCGTTTCAGAAATAAATCGAACTGATATATATTAATAACGACTATTTCTGAAACATTTGCATCGGTAAACTTGATTAAGAGCTTGGATTATTGATGCACTCCCGAACAGGTGTTTCGAAGTGACAAAAAATCTTAGATACGACCGAAATTTTGTGTTTCGATGAGATGACATGCGGAAGTGTTCTGCAGTGGTTCCAAGGACGCATATTTTATTCAGATCAAATCAAAAGTTATTAGCGAAAGACAACAATTAGTAAACCAGCAAGCACTCACAAGAAATAACATTACTAATTGTGTGTCTCTCACCGTGATCGGACGTCCGTGTTTTATCCACTCGATATCGACCATACCAAACGGCGCCGATACCGGACATTCGAGTGTCACTGAATGTCCCTCCATCACATCAATAACAGTACGATCACCTGATTCATTTATTTCGGGAGGTGCAATGATCTGAAAACAAAAAAAAAATTCACAAGTGTTCCACGATCAGATAAATTTGAAGTCATCACCTTTATGGAATGTTGATGAAGTAAAGAGAGTCATAGACACGTGCTTATAAAGCTAGGCACCCATCTATTGCGATATTATGAAGATGTGTTAAGTATCATTCCGCAAATCCATTTGTCTATCTCAAAGTTGCCTATTTCAAAACTCTTAATAAATCGCCTCAATCCCATGGAGAATCAAGCTCACCTGAACTGAGAATTCACGTGAAGCAGTACCAGCTTTATTGTTTGCCAAGCAGGCATATCTGCAAATAATCATGTTCAATAAGCTAAACACAAGAGTTCTGGTCGAGTGCAATGAGGAAGCTAATCACCATAACAAAGCGTACTATTTAATAGACTACTAGAGTGGCAGAAAATAAGTTGTACAAAGTATATAATACAAGTAACATCTATAGCTAGAAGTGAAGTGAGTAACTGTATCGGCTGTCTTCTCAGTCAGAACGTAGTGATTCTCGTTGATGAGATAGATGGGTTTTAATGTTCTTCCACTTTCAATTCAACATCGAATCACACTCAGTTTTCAAGGAATCATACAAAACATGCCATAGACCTTATGATTAACGAGGTAACAAACATAAAGGCACGAATCAATATCTAATCCTTGAATGATCTTTCGAGCCATCAAAATTCTCCGGATTACAAAGTACTTCGTGAATGTGGCAGATTAATTATCTTCTATGCGATGACTGTACCTGTGATTAGCATTTGTAGTATGTTGTATGATGAGTTTCTGATTGGAATCACTGAATGCTGCGCTTTTGTCATGAATGTCACGTCCGTCTCGAAGCCACCTGATCGTCGGCTGAGGATTACCGTTCACATAACACGTCAGTGTTAAGGCTATACCAGTCGTGATTTGAATATTATCCATATACTCTTTCTCTACGAATTCGGGTGGCGCTGAATTCGAACTGATTAGCATACAATGTCCATGGACGAAAATATCATGTTTCCAGTAATTATCTTCCGAGCAACAGAATGATGCCATGAAATAGATTTCGAAAATTCGAAATGGCATTCACACTGACGAATCATTTCAAGAATGTAATAAATCACTTCAATTTTTCAACTACCATTTCATGCCCTTTTTTCTGTAGCTGAGAAAATAATTTATGTGAACTTAATATTTCCGCTGCTTTTGGAGACTGATGAAAGGTAATGAACGATTCAAAGTGCCCTCTACAAGCATGTTCAAGAGTGTGTGATACGAAGTATCTCTGTAATGATACAACTACGTTGTGATTGCACAGAAACAGAAAAGTAATACACACCAATCACGCGCAATTTGAAGTTTTTGATGCTTTCACCGGCAGTATTTCTTACACGGCATTGATACAACCCTTGATTGAGAAGACTTGTCTCGTCAACGTATAAGCGACGACCATGAAGCACAACTTGTGCGTTTGGAGGCAGATTTTCAGAACCATTCTGAAAAAAAAACAACATTCGTGGAACGGAAACGCATTACAAATCTTGAATAATCAATGATTGAGAGCAGCAATTTTCAGTGAATTCGTTAAAAAAAATAGAATTGCGAACTGTTTCTCAGCTGAAGCAAAGTAGTTCCCACGTCTGAATGTTTTGTGATAATCAAACTAACTCTTCCAGATATACAAATACCTAGCTGTTGTCTCAAGGTTTTAGCCAAATGCAATTCCTTCTTCGGAGTAATTAAATTTTACTTGTTTGATCGAAATGCATCTATAAAACAGTGCACGGAAAATGAGTTCTTAAATTTCTAACTATAACATTTTTACATGTCCATATCTTGCTCAAAACACTTGCGATAACTCTTTTATGGATGCTTTGGGCAAGTGCATTCTAGAATATAATATCCACAAGATTTCATCGGAGTCAAAAGTAAACATATTCGTAAATGAATATGTCTTACATAGAGCCATGTGATGGTCGACTGAGGTCCCTCTTGTTCAACGTCACAGTTCATCGTAATCCCTTTACCAACCGTCACCTCAAGTTCTTCGTCATTTCCAACTTTTGGTGGTGCTGAAAGTATTGACAGTAATGTTGCGAATGTTACTTCAATTTAACGGCGGCTCACTGCTTGCGTGCAATTTGGCGTCATATAACTACTAATTCTGCTCACAAATATACCATCCCCTGAATTTTTGAATCCGTCGATGACAACTCCAGTCCTCGTAGTGACGCATTACCAAATGCCACTTTCACTACTGGACAGCAACTGAACACTTGACGGTTATTATACGTGTTATTGGCAACACGAAAATCTACCTGGCACAGTGAAGTACTTTTAAGACTCATCAGGTCAGCAATTGTATTTTTGCGTTCATTGTTGCAGACCGAAAAGTGTAACGCAATGCAGTGGAACGTGAAATGTGAAAGGATATTGCGCAAATACATTACACGAATCACCATCGAACTGATATTCTTCACAGCCGAAATTACATCCGGCACATTTATGTCAGGTTATTTGGAACATTCGAAAAATCACAACAAAAATAAGAGAATCGAAGTATTCTCAAAACGTATGAGCTCGATGAAAAGTGTAACATTTCAAAGAATAGCTGATAATGAGTCTATTTAAGGAAACAAACATTTTCATAAATGTTCTACAATGAATAGCAACTAAATTAACAGACAGAGGTAGATGAGGTCCAGTGAAATGGAAAATTATACACTGTATATTCAAATTATATAAATGAAAAATTAAATGTTCATAAATGTATATTCGAGGTGTGAACTTTCAGGAATCATTGAGGAATTTGAGTGCAAAACAAAGATAACCAGCGGTGTAATAACGAATAAGTCACTTCGAATCGCAAAGTTTAGGAATCAACAACAATATCCTCATTGATCAACAGTTATCACTGGAACGAACAAGAAATGATATTTCCACCCGCAAATGGCGACAGTCGGTAACACTGACTGTTGCCATTTGCATTATGAGGTCTGTTCGTATCATCGTTGACATCACTCAGTGAAATACAATGAAGACATTCGATCACCATTTCATGTGAGATGAACGGTGGATCTGATGAACAACATGTTCATATGTTGGTAACCAGTTTGCAGAAAATAAGTTAGCTGTGTCTGCCCTCGTAAGCGTTAACATACTGCTTGTAAAATTGGAATACTCTTTAGCCAATCCATCCCTACGTTCATAAATCACGTGAAAATTGAAAATGAATGCAGGAATGAATGGTTGTGATATATTGTTTTTTCACTGCAAAAGTTTCCAAAATTCGTGCAAAGTCAACGAGGTTATTGCATCTTCTATTGCTGGATTATGTTATGGAATCGTTATGGAAATTACGTCTTCTCTCTAGTAAAATGCATAAAACATAGTGTTTCAGATGACATTCCGACAAGTTAATGTTGCTGTCAGTTGTTCTATTTAAAAATTCTGTTCTAACAGCTCATATTACCACATTGTCAATGCGAGCCTGAATTTAGTTTGTAAATGTCTATCATACATGGGACTTCCCGAAACGTATTGTAATGCTGAGGGCATTAATATTCACCACTTTCACAATCGTCAGATTTATAACTGATCTTGTTTAGTATCACATAACGCTACACAAAATTTCACTGTTAGTATTTCAGGGAATCGGATAAGAACAAATGCGTTCGTTCGGCTTTAGTAAACAAGTGCAACCTCTTAAATGACACTCTTAACAGCTATGCTCATGCGCTTACATTCTAAGTGTTTTCCTCTTAAGATAAGATTCTCAAACATCCAACAGATGCATAATTTTGAAATTAATCACTTTGCTTGCCGTAACACTGACCGTTGCATTCGCTAAATTTAATCCATCCGATTTTCCTAATCGGTCGTAACCTGCATCATCATCATCATCAACTGTACAATAAATGGAATTCATCAATTACGCTAAATACGATCACTTCACTTTGATACTGTAAACTTCAGGTGACGAGTTTCATAGCTTTACTGATTCGACTAGACATAACTGACACTCATAACACACATACAGGTTGATCGAAGTAATATACATCTTCGCATGCAAAGCAAAATGTGTTTTACTTATAGGTGCAATGTTCCGTGTATAATAGGACAACCGCTATTGGATTGTTCATTGTGAACGTGCTCAAAAATTCTTTGTTAGATTCAGTGAACCGATAAGGAGAAGACTGCTTTTGTAGCGTCAGCATAATGCATCAATGCGAAAACAGTGTTTGTCACGAAAAGAGAAACGAATTTCGTCCTTACTTTCACTTCAAATCTTCATTTTTTGAATGCCAGTTCTGCTGAAGAGAATTTTTTTTGCCGCAGATGAGAAAAACTGTACATTTGAGGAATGAAAAATTAATAAGTTTCGTTCGGGTTTGTACAGCATTGTCAACGGAATATGAAAATATCATGAGATGTGTTTTTTCGAGTAGAGCGAGAAGGGGAAGGGTGGTTAGAATGGCACAATCTGTTGTTTATGAGGCATTCACTAGACCTGGGCTAGTCCTTTAAAATTTCAGTGAAATAACGAAGCGTGCTGTGATCGCCACTAGCTGTCGAGTTGGAAAATTATTAAGTTAGCTGCTTTTCTGTGCCGATAATGTTGTTGGCGTGCAGAATCTCGATAAAGAAGTTGTAAGTATTTACTTTTCAGTTGTCATAGAGCTAAGTATATTAATGCTAAATGCATTTTCTCAACTAACAAAGTTGTACTCGAAAAAATCAGAAAAACGATCGATTTCAAAGGGATCAAAAAACTTTCGGTTGTTTACGAAGAAACTATTCAGGAAGATTGCGAGGATTCAGTACATCTTATGAACTGAGTGCTATCCAACGTTTTTCAGACGTATTTCCAAGGTGATGCTTTATTCAAACCATTTTTCGAGACGGCTTAAAACTTCATCTCATTCAATGTCAATGACTGAAGGAGTGTTTACGAAGCTTTCCTTTGCATGAAGAAATTCGATATTGAAAAGAACATTTTGAAGATATACATGCTTGAGGTGCATCAGGAACGACAACACGAAAACGCACATTATTTCTCATTTCAATATGTCCTTCCTTCATCACATCGATCCAGTGTTCATAAGGAATGGTGCAGTGAAAATGCTGTGACGTAAACGAGGAGGGGCGTTGCTGGGCTCTTCGAATGGAAGGAAGGAATCATGCTGCGGCAAGTAGCACGAGGCAGATGAAAGATGAAAGATACTTCACCCAACAAGCCAACCCGCTAACACATTTGCGTATATCCTAACGCTGTCGGGTGGTTGTGTCAGCAATTGGACGCTTGCGAGTTTTGTCTTCAAATGATAAAGGTTTGCTAAGTTCAAGCTATTATTCACAGACTTGTTTAGCTGATCGCAGAGAAGCATCATGACTAAGCCGGATCTCAGCGCAAAGAAACCACCAACCACTCAACAGCAACAGCAACAAGAGGAATCGCGTGATGAAACATGCGAAAAAGGTAGAACTAACCATGGAACAAATGATAAAAGTGAGGTGAGAAAGTTCATTAAATTTTGTGATCTCAAAATATTGAGAGCAAATTCTTCATTCTCTTCAGTTTGGCAATGAAACTGAAAGTAAATGTGAATTATTTTTGTTTGAGTTCTATTTTATATTGCGCTGTTAAACAGTCCCAAGCGAGATGTATAATACGTGAGCACTCCAATAGCAGTTAGTAGTTTCATAAACCCGTAAGAAAATTGGGGTGAAATACAGTCATAAATTGAGAAGTTTCACGGCAATGATTAGTCTTCTGGAATCAAAGACTTCACCTGGTTATGCTAAGAAAAGGCGATCGATGAGAAGAGAACTTAATGTGGGTTACTTCTACTTTTCTCGATAATCAATCATCTATAGTAAATTCTGTTTTCCCCAGAGGAAATACTCACTCAAACAACACATGAAGTAGCAGGTTCATGCGTAAAAACTGCAAAATGGTTCACTGATTCCAAGTTGCGAATGAATAAAAAGTGATTTCAGTGAGGCAGATGTGAATCCAAAATAAAAGGAATTATATTATTCATGTGTTTGAAATTATGAACTACTGAGAGATGTGTTTTCTATGTAAAAAATCGTCGTTAATAATGACTAAAAAGAATGCCTGTGTTCAGTGAATATTCTTGAAGCGCAACAATCAAATTTTATTGCATTCAATTAACCACAAATTCATATCTGACAATACTTTCCCACCGAGTGTTCCTTATGTAGCATAATTGAATTGTTGAAGAGAGAGGAAGGTTTGTCGATTCAGTAAAATATTTTCCTTATTTTGTCGCTGATGTGGCAAAAAACGTTTTATCGTTAGTTAAAAATGCTTCAGCTGCCTTTCCTAACAACGCCCATTCTACATCTCTCCTATTCAAAATTATGTCCAAACTGATTCTCTGTCAACTAGGATTGCCGACAATACATTATGCACTGCCATTTGTAACTGAAATATTTCCGGACAAAGAGAAAGCATTGCATCAGGGAGCCCATCTGACGAGTTAATCTTACAGTCAAAATTGAATTCATTTGAACAAACAACTTTTTACATGTAGCTGTTACGCCGCTTCGGGCACAACGTCCACTGCTTCACTTGGCATGGTATGTAACTAATTCAAGACGTATGAAGGACTGAACGTGGGTGGTGAGGAGTTTTGGAATGTCCTAGTTTGAGATTTCTGTCCTTAATCAAAAAAAACTCTCTCGAGATAGGTTTAAAACAAATCAAAGCTTGATGGGGCAAAAAAAAAACACATTTGCTTACATAGTTTGATGTTAGTTCGGGCATTATTAATTGCATTTTGTTTTTTAGGATCGCATTTGATTCAGTAGGAAATTCAGTTCATTTAAACGGAATGAATCAAAGCGAGAGAATCGAATGAATTGAACGTACTTTTCGCAGAAATGTCTGAATGCAAACATATCAGCATATTTCTTGGCGATTAATAGCAATTTTTTGTTGTTAACGAAGTAAGCGAAGCAAACTGAAGACAGCAATCGCATTCGATATGCCTAATTAAACAAAAATGTTTGAATCGTAAAAATCTATCATTACATCAGACCATTCTTATTCTCATTTTCAGTTCCCATGGAAATATGAAAACGCATTCAATTTGAGATATAATATATGTCCTCATTGTGCCATTATTACGGTAGTGAATTGTCTTAAGTGCTTCTAACGATGCCGAAATCTCGTGACTACACCGCATTTGATACCCCAGCTGTTGATAGCGCAATGTGCGACTTCTGATGTCGTTGTTAGGAATATGCATACAGACAGCAATAAAATTTTTGACGCAATTTTCTTACGGTACATTGATCCATTTGTATATTTCTTCTTCTATCATGCGGAAATCTGATTATTCATCAAGTATTTCCGAACTCAGTTTAACAGTTTATCAGTTTGAGAACCCTTCAATAATTTTCATTGTTCTTCTCTCACAGAGGGGTAACAAAAAAAATTGGCGCCTATTTTGATGATACGAAAATGACTAGCAGTCTGTCAGGTCATTGAATTTCATCAGGGCAAAACTGAGTGGAGTATCGAAGAATTACGTCATTAGTAGATCGAGAATGTATATCTCGTCGATCGATCAATTGTTGGTGACAATTACGTTGGTCGTGTTGTGATGAGTGAACCAAAAAACGACGTTTGTAGACATTGACAGAAGTGTTATTTCTGAACATACGATTGCATCACACAAATCTGAGAATAACGAAGGATCGGACAAGTTGCTCAACGTGACTGACTACACATAGAGATGATCGCTCGAAACGAGTTGACTCATGCAGAGTGAACGATCCAGCCAGCATGAATAAGATATGTGTTGTCCGATCGTTTGAGTACAAGAAATGAAAAGCGTAAAAGCATCCAGCAAAATTTATAACGGCCAAAGATTGCATCCGTCGTTCAGCAGAGAATTTTTGCGATAATTTGTCTCTGAACACATTGCGTCGTTCGCTTCATTGCGTAATGGTAATGATGGCCATGTTAAAATCGCTGCTATCTGATAGATAAAAATTCCCAAGTAATGGAAATAACCACCGGTCGTAAACGATAATGTGAACTGGTAGATATCGTTTCAAAACAAATGGAAATCGAACCTTTTAAATCGTTAAAGAATCAAACTATGTTTTACATCACTGCCTCACTTAAATATGCTTTTCCACCACTGTAATAGCAACATTACTTATATTTGAGTCATATAGCTAAATGGGAAATTATTCCGCGACCATCATAAGCGAATTAGTTTTTGTCAAGACTTCAGTGAATCATTTACATCGAACGGCAAAATATGAGTCTGGATGCTGGATAAGCAGACAAATAGCTGAATTGTCGTATAAATGCATACTGTATGTGGACCCGAATGCAATTATTATTCAGAGTAGTGAAACAGTCAATTAGCGTGAGAGATTTTCACGAAATGAATAGTTGCCATGGAGGGACAAAAAACTGCAGGTTTTATTGAAGGGATCGCATACTTTGCAGTTCATCTTGCAGTCAGTAAGTGTGGCAACGTAATAAGCAATTGAACAGATTCGTTGTCGATGGCAATAAGCGGGCAGGAGGTTCAATATTCGATTAATATGAGCAAATAATATGTCGTTGAGAATTGAGTTGTTAACAAATGACGTACATTGTATGCATAACGAATGAAGCATCAGAACGGAACAAAGCGAAACGATCCAGCGAAAATGTTTCCAGGAGAAACGTATTGAAGATATAATGGCATCAATAGGGATGGACGTATGTCAGGAGAGTAACGACACGATAGGAACACGATATATTGGCATGGACTGGGGCTTTATATTGCGTGTCAGTAATACTCAAGCAGTACTCGCTGTGGTGAGAATTTTATGCGATTTTTCATAGTACAGTAATCACACGATGAGATTTTGCGTTTTGATTCACACTATCGTATGATCAATGAAGCCAGCAGCAGCAGCAGCAGTATCAGCGTTTTGAGTCGGCATTTTTTGAAAACAAAAATATGATTTTTTGAAACTTACATAAAGTCTGAGTATTATATATGAGTCAGTTGTAGTTGTCAATTGTATGTCTGAGCAGTTCAATGCTTCTAACTGGATTCAACTTTTATCGTTTCACGTCATCCGCATGGGCCACATATCTGCTGTCATGTGCTTACATCGGTATGAGAGCGTAAGTGTATTCGACTAATCGCGGTCAATTAATACTTCTCAGCCCTCAAATCAAAAAACTTTCCTGCATGACGCATATCAATTCACTCGAATTAAAACACACTGCTGCTTACTCTGTTACGAAATAGACAGAAAAGGCAAAGAAGGCTTTCTAAGTAAAAATGCAACACGCAGAATAATGGGAGAAGTTGATCCGTTATGCGACCTCATCAATAGTTTATTAATTCGACACGGCTCAGTATCAATTTCTGCATGCACCCACGATAGCAATATTTCCAAACAAATTATTATCAAAAAAAATGAAGAATTCTTGATGCAAATGATGAGCAATACAACATCGGCGAATGGAATTGATAAAACAAACCTTTAAATGTTGCATTTATAAATTGGGTAAAGTTATAGACTAGCGTAAAAATAAAATGAACAACGATTGAAGTTGACGAGTGTTGGGAGCGAATGAACAAAACATTCGATAAAAAACAAGTGGAGCACGCAATGAATAGCATGCGATGGGAAAGAAATTGCAGTGGGAAATGCAGAAGAAAATACATCACATGGAAGAGTGAGGATTTGAAGAAAAGATGGAAATTTGGATCAGTCAGTGTTCGAAAACCTTAGGAGAACACGCATTCAGTTGGACATGGTCATGTAAACTATACTGCTGTCGAAATTCTTAGTCATTTTAGAGAATAGTCCACTGAGAGTGGAAAATTGAAAGTAATCTGCAATAGTGTTGATCAGATTGAATATTAATACGAATACTTATCCATTTAGAAGATACAATGATGAACGCTGAGGTTGAACTTGATGAGAAAAATTCAAAAATACTTTTAACGATCAAAACTGTGAAATTCTCTTATACTTGGTTGGGGTTGTATAAAGGTGTTCACGTTCGTCGATTATTGTCAACGCATTTTAGTGGTAGATGGCAAAGTTATGCTCATACGGTAGCATACTGTGGAATGTGTACATTTCAAACGCTCATCTACATGTCCACAATGTGTTGGCTTGCTTATTCAGCATACGCACTTGACACGAACGCGCAGCTCTATGATCAAGGTGAGTTCATGGATGTGCTGTGTGCAGCAATTATTCAAAAGTGTAACTTTTTATGAAAGACTTTCTCAGACTGCAATTGCACTGCGCCGATAATGAACTGTTGCAGTGAGCGCTAGTGAATGATCATTCCTTTGAATGAATGTGTAAACAATTCTTCGAATGCTCTACGAGAATCGAACGACTTTTTCAGCGAAACGCAAATATTCTTTCGAGATTACGATTGATAGCGCATGCATTCGTCATCGTATCGAAATTGATTTTGCATTCCCAACGTTGCTTAACTTAATTTTCCAAACACTCTCTACTGAATATATTTCAAAGATTTGCTGAGATCGATTAAAGAGCAGTCGATTAAAATTTATTCAAACATTGAAATTAAGACCGAATGCGTCACTCCAGGATAACGCAAATCAATTGAGAATTTAACTCACCTGAGAATAACGTTTTCAAATCGCATTCGCAGTTTGTCTGCTCTATAAAATCTACTCGGTTTGTTGCTATTTCACCAATGATTTCTCATCCCTGAGCGTGTCAGATAATGTACAAATAGCACTCACTACTTAGCGCCTGCATAGATTAAAATCGACTAATGATACTACGAAACATGCAATTCGTTAGCACGCTGCGATATATTAAGAAATATAAGTCTGCTCTTATTATTGAGATAGGATTTATCTTCTACACTCCACTACATACAGCTGTGTGATTAAACAAGCAATTATTAGTCGCAAATTCGTTTCATCTGCTGAACTAATTTCTTCATTGTTTACCAACTGAATTTTCAGGATGAAAATTCAGATTCGTTCAAATTTGAGGCGTGAAAAATTGTGAATTTGTCTCAAAATCAAAAAAGCTGATCATTGAAAGTTAAAAGATGTTTCAGTGCATCATAACGCAGCTGACGCAGTGCTCTTGCTGACTACCGGTGAAGCACTCTCAATGATGGGGACAGTGCTCACTGGTGTTCTTGGGCTTGTCGGGTGTTGCAGAGGATTCGGACGTCTTCTTCATGCACTAGAGAACATGATCGCCGTTAGTGGACTCTTATTTCCGATTGAATCTCATTAACTTTGGAGATGGCGCGGTCTCTGTCACTGATAATTCCAAGTTTGTAGGGCATTTCGAGTCAGCAATCACCCAAAAACAAATAAAGTGTTTTGCGTGTGCAATGCTATATCAATGCTGCGGCAGCCTTAGTGTAGCGAGTAAAAGTGGACTAATTAAAGAGCGTACTGATTCGTAAAAGCAAAACGGTTTAGTTTTTTAAGGAGCGACAACGTTCACTAGAAGCGGTTGGAATTCCTGCAGGCTTGAGACGTCGTGAGTATGGTGTATAACCAAGCAGCCTACTCATTTCACCTACGCATAAAAAGTTTTTTTCAAATTGTTCACGTGGAGGTTCAATCAACCTTATCAATTGATCACGATAGGACGTTTCGAAATGAGCGTCAAACGGGTGTTCCAAGGAGATCTTTTTTTTCCAATGTCTAAACTTCGACTGATTGCATACGCATATGAGCATGCATTCTCATCTATCCTACACTGATAATCAGTACATTCTAGCTATTACGTTTCTAATCATTTAATGTATTTTACTAACTTGTTCTTATGTCAACACAAAATAAGAGTATGCGTATAATCTGCTGCTGACATTTGCTATAGTCATTATTTTTGTGAGCTCTCACAAGCACTGCTCCACTCTCATAAGTAATTCATTGGAGCAATGGGCATCACTTCTATGTCAGCCAAAAAGGTAACTGAAATGAATGGCAAACAGACAGACGTTTTGAGTGCACTGTCATGGTTTCGGAATTCATGTCTGCTGAATTCATAGTTCATATTCGATAAGTTCAAATTGTATCATTTAAGCAGCCTTTTCCAATGCTAATTTGCACTATCTGGCAGTAAGATATGACTATATCGGAATTCCTTCTACAATTTTCGACGACGGATATTTTTTTTCGACGACCATTTCAGTGTGGTGAATTTGCACATAGTTCGTTGAATTTCTTAAATTCACAACTTATTTTCAGTGTTGCATTTGTACATCCTTCACATAACATTGCTGTTTTTGACAATCGTTTCGTTTAGAACGTGAATAACTTACATCTAACTGAAATGTATACTAATGTTAGAACCCACGATGGTTCAGCTCAGACAATATAATTTATTTGTTCATTCACATGAATTTATTCTGGCATTATTATACATTTCAGTGGCACAAAGAAATCAGCTCGAATTCTACATTATTACTGTCATTATCATTCGTGATACTTTTATCATCCATCATTAATCATATTATTGCTGTTATTATCCTTAGTGATTGTGTCGTATTTGTATATCGATTCATAGCATCGTTTTTTATTAAATACTGACGAGTGTTATTGAGTAACTGTGTAGTGGAGTAAATATTCGAACAAAAACGTGGATATTTTTTTGCTTGCAGTAAGCACTTTCCTCGTGCATCATTCTTGCTTTTGTTAACTAAATATGAGTCATGGTGATCATTCATAGCGTGTTCATGTTTTGACAGCCTTATAGATGCAATGATGAAAGAATCGTTGAAGTAGCAGCGGAGGATGGTAGAAAATTAGTGTTTTCGTTATAGACACGCTTGCATTGGTCGCATGGAACTTCTGAACTTTGAAAGCATCGAAATAGGTTTCATCCGCGCACTGTGTGTGTGTTTTTTTTGGCGAACTTAATCATAAATCGTCTTCATGATGAAGCACTACAGAAGACGATTGTGGATTACGATCAGCAATTATTATATGGAGAAGTAAGACAGGTAATATCGATGAAGAAAAGAGCAGCGCTCGATGATTGGTACAGTACTATTTTAAACGATATATCATCAAATATCAGGAACACAGAACAACTTTCAAAACGTTTTGAAGCTGAACCTATCAGCTTCGAAACATTGTCATCTTTTCGCATTGGTACTTTTTGATTGATGAAATTAAAACAAGATGCGCATTCATTCAATGCCTTACATTGGTAGCCTGTTAACATCACTGTCAACAATTTGAAAGAAAATAAAATTTAAAAAAAAAACAAAACAAACCAAGCACTGTTAGATGAACGTCAATATCGAGACTGCCAGCTTTGTTGACTGCAACACACGTGTAGATTCCTTCGTGATAGAGTTGTGCAGAATCTATCAGAATCTAAACATCATTTTCGGGTCATTTTGTGAGCATCATGAAAGTTGTTTCAACAGCGATTCGAACTGTATGCTCCTTATTCAAAAAAGGGGCTTCTGATAAAGGGGATAAATTTTTCAGAAATCGTTCTGCATTTGAAGATGTGTAAAAAGGATATTGCACTTAAAAATCGTCATCTCGTGATGCAGAAAAACATACGGCCTGCCCTCCGGCTGCGAGTCTGACACCGCGTTTAGCATGTCCCTCTTGCAGTAGTTGCCCATTCGCTAACCATGATATATCCGGTGAAGGGACACCATTCACTGGACACGCGATTTCAATTGTATTGTTCTCGAGCACGGATAACTTCAGTTTGTACAATGATTCATCAGTACTGGGTGGAACTGAAAAACGAGCACATCCATTGATTCTCGAATTTCGAGTTAACAAGCAAACGTAATTCGAAAAAAAAACGTATCGCGGTGTCTTTAAGAAGATCACTCTTCTGGTTTTGGATAGCTTAAAGTGAGTCTGTGAAGTGGTTTGAAAGTCGGAACATTCAAATGAATATCCTCAACAGTCCAACTCCGTAGTGTTCCAATTATCTTTTGATAATCAATAGTCAAATTGATAAGAACATCGAATGATTAAAAAAAATTACCAAGAATTTCCACTTGAAATGATTTTGATGATTCACCGGCAGGATTCCTCGCAACACACTTGTAGTTGCCTGTATCAGTGGGTCTCGACCTGAGCACATGTAGATGTCGTTTATCGTCAGATAATTGGATATTTGGATCACCGTCAGCCACCGGATGATCGTCCAAATGCCACGATATCTTCAGTATGTTAAATTGTAGTGAAACTGAGTCCATGGAAAAAAATTCCGAGTTCGAACAGTAAATCATTTGGCTAGCTGTCGGACTGCGCAGTCGCTAGCATAAGTAAAGTATTGCATATGCCATACATAGTCGCAAGGCTGTGAAACTTTTATAGCTCACTATGACTGAACATTTTGCTAATGGTGAGATTTTTGTTGCGATAAAATGAACCATCTAAATTCAAAATCAATAGTAAAGATTCACCTGAGGCAGTGGAGTTGAAAATACCGGACAGTAAAGACTGAATGGCTGTCCAACAACGACAGCTTCACTCACAATAGTATCTTGATCTGGTATATCTGGTGGGCCTGAAAAGAATGCATAAGTTAGAAGGTTACTTGATGCTGTGTCTTTTGAATAATCCTCAGCGACAAGTATGAAGTGGAAATGTTTTGGTGGGTTTCTTGTCCAAATGAATCATTGTAAGTGAATCTATAGGCAGGTGTATATTGGTCACAATCAGAAGGGTCAGAAACTTACTAATGACGCTAAGGCGTATCACCTTATCAGCATCACCGGCTGCGTTCGACGCCTTACAAGTGTAGTGCCCTGCGTCATCATTCACAACATTCTCTATGACTAGAGTTCCATCTGAAATTACTTTTGGCTCCTAATTCAATTCACCACCATGTTGATGCAGAGAAGATCTTCAAAGAATCTTCTGTTCTGAGTCTGTCTGCGAATGAGCAGTCAATGAATCGGTTGAATGAATGCAAAATGCACATTCGTTTATTTTCGGATGAAAGCGAGATTCGAAATGATGTTAAAGAAATGAACACACCCTCAGTGACATGAATTCCAACCATATCCTCCGAGACAGGAATACCTTTCCTAGACCATGTGATGACCGGAGGTGGATTCGCGTTAGCCAAACACCTCATTTCGATTCGATCACCTTCAACCGTCGTGTAGTCTGACAATGTCGTTGGTGATATCACTGGTGGCTCTGAAGAGATGATATTTTATTTTGAGTTTATGTTTAGATGAGTTTGGCATATGACTGATGCTATGATTGGATGTGCGATAGTTACTCCTCTAGACACCATATTCGAGTAGAAACCTCATGATCTAGAACAATCAGTGTTAGCGTTCGTCGGGGAACGGGGTTTCCGGCAAAGAATAATTAGTTGACAATTTTGCTCAACGCCTTTTTATCGGGGTTCTCTCCCGGCCACTTTGCCCGCCGACAAGGTTCCCTCCCCACTGGCAAAAAAATTGCTTCCAGACGGACACTAATCAGTGTCATGAATTTCTAGTTCGATTTCAAAAAAAAGGCATTTTGGTGAATGTGCCCAAGATTCTATACCTTGTACGCCAATAACCGTTCTGCGTTGGTCTTTTCCGGCCGGATTCGAAGCCACACATTGATATTCACCCTGATGGAACGATTGAGCGACGTCAATATGAAGTGTTCCAGAGGCGTCAATTCCCATCACTTCATCCGAGATGATCTAAAGTTGCCATGAAACAAACTAAGACCTTGACCTATTGACAAATCATTTGAAAACCTGTAGATTCTTTCGAAGTGTCATCTAAATGAATTATTTGTTGTCCTGGCTGTGCGGATGATTCATGAATCGGAACGTTGTTGAAACGATACTACATTTAGTTCGCGCAACAATATACACTTATGAATTAGGGGAAACAGCAGAAAGCGTACCGGAAAACCGTCCTTCTCCCAGGTGACCGTTGGATCTGGTGTACCAACAGCACGACATGGTATTTCCAACATCATACCGTGAATCACATCGATAGCATCAGGAATATCTGATATGATCAAAGGCGGTTCTTGAATCTTGAGCAAATAAGTGATATGATCGTCACCTGCCAAGTTTGATACATGACAAGTGTATTTACCCGCATGATTCATTTGTGGTGTTACTATTTGGATTGAGCCATCACTTGGAAATCGAATTTCCTGAAACTCGCTATTATGATTATCGCTTTCCACTAGCGCTGTTGTCTTCAAAAATCCAAGCATCATTCATCCTTTACGTTCATTTTTCACCAAAATGCTATATGAAACTATGAATGGAGCGCTGGAAAGTGACCCAGTAAAGATGTAACTGTATTTGAAGAAGAAGAAGCAGACGTGATTGCGTTTGTTGATAAAACCTAAAAACACTCACCGATCCATGTGCATACCCTGGAAACAAACGATCACCCTCATAGCTCCATGTGCGTGTGGGCGGTGGTTGCGCTCTCGCCGGGCATGGCAAAACGGCTGTTTGGTTGACGTTTGTCACAAATGTTTTCACCTAGATAAAATATGATGCGAGTTGATTGCATGAAATATCAATCATCCAATGAGATCAACGAGCAATGCACTGAATTACACGACGATAAAATATACTTTTATAGAACTTGGTGGGGAATGCAATAAGAACATAATGATATTTTAGCATGAGTTGGCGATGCAGAGAGGGAAATGATGTGATCCGTGATGTGATAAAATCGTATGGAACTGTTTGATGATGAGACATCCATTCTCCGACTCAGTTTTGTTCGAACATCAGTGTGTGAGTTTCAGGATGTCTTTATGAGCGCTTCAAAGAGATCAACTTCAAATGCTACTGACCTGCCCGGATCCTTCGATTGTCGGTGCAGTATGAACGGTTAGTATAATGATTCGTTCATCACTACCGACTTCATTTTCAGCAACACATTTGAAATGACCACGATGTGATTCACTAGCGTTCAGTATTGTTAATGATCCATCCTCATTAATAATTCCATCTTTGAATAATTTTTCATTCAAATACCTGACCAACAAAGTTAATGTTTCAAAAATCTGTTGGTGAAAATAAACATTCAAAAATGAATAAACACTTCGTGGGATCTGGGAAACTGTTACGTGCGCTGTCAGAGAGAAGTCGTTCATGAAACATCTTTTCTTGGGGCCTCTATCAAGCTCTCAAACAGTTCCATGCACTTACCAGGCGATTTTAGGCGCAGGTTCGCCTTTGACTTCGCAGGGTAGTGTGATTGAGTTACCCTGGATCAAATTGTAGGATACTTGACCGGGTGCAATTGTTGGTGCACTCAAAACATTAATGCTCGTTGCCCATTCACTTTCACCAGCTTGATTTATCGCTGTGCACACGTACTGTCCAGCATGGTTACTGTTCACTCGGTGAATGCGAAGTGTGTTGTCAGGCTTAAAGAATAATCGAATGATTATCTATCCATCCTATGAAACAACGTTTCTGCTCATTATAAACTGTTCGATGCAGTAATCGTCGTATCGCCTTTTATAAAGCTAACCGCTACAATAAAATGCTTCATGCGTTCATAACTCATCCCGAATGAGCGACAACAGTCTTTCATGCTCAGGGATATTGCAGATTCATTTCACCATGGAAATCATGTTCACTGCTTGATCAATATTCATGATCATAATCAATCAAGCATTTTTATAGATCCTATTTACCTACGTTATGATGACCTTGACGCTGGCTGTTGATTTCATAATGCTATTTCTGAAGGTGTAATTTCAGAAAGTGATAAGGGCGTTCAAGGCTGTTCGGAAAGCTCATAATGCGAATCACCAGGGTTTGTGAACACCGAACGATAAACTGTACTCAACTGAATCGTTTCATATTTGACTGAGCAGAATTTACTGAAATAATGTGATAAAAATAAAGTTTCACCAAAATCATGTGTTCAGGTCCACTGGTGGATAATGGTTTTCCATCAACACTCCATGTGATTTGAGGTGGTGGTTTACCGAGGACGCGACAAGGTATATCAACAGATCGGCCCAACGAGATGACATACTGCTGGATACCGGTGCTCTCAATGACAGGCTTTCCTAAAGTATCTCATGCAACGCAACTGCTCACATGCATTCATCACCGAGCACATACACATCTGTTATGTCATGCTTATCACTAACTCAACAATGCACCACAAAGCATACGTGGCAAATTCACAAATAACACATGGGTAGTGTGCTCACCAGGACAGCACAACATGTTCTATGCAATATGGAGTGCCTTCAGTGACGGACTGATAAATATCGCATTGGATGCTCTAAACCTTCTGCTACAGTGAATGAGCGGCTATCAATAAATCAAAAGATCGATCAATAAATCGGAACATTTCTCTAATCGTCAACCTTTTATTTTACGATCATAAAAACATTGTGCTGTCATAGCCACTTCATGTGACAAACAGAAATGTTTCAAGAAACCCGGACAAAAGTTTAGCAACTCAAAGAAACTAGAGTTAAAATAAAACCTCTGACAGGACAGTTTTGTGAGAGCACACTACACATTTGCTTTTTGTGGCCATGCAATATGTGGTGCATAATAAAAAAATTCTTTTGAATTGACAGTACTCCTATTGAGAATGAACAAATGATCTTTCCAACCTTAATCACCAGTCATCTTCAAGAAATGGTAAAGATGAAAGTTGTCTCATTTATCTCAACTAAGCTTTTTCCGTTATTCACCTCCTAAACGTTGTCAATTCGCAATCTTAGTCGTTTCAAAAGCACTTCTAAAAACTTTTGCACATGAACTTCCGAATAATTCCACGACAACAATTCTTAATAGATGGGGAATTAAACAGTGGCTCATGATCGGATATGTTTTTTTGGCGTATTCCAAAGATTAAGCACTGAAACTGCGACTGACTGGTATTCCTAGACGAACCTAAAAATTATTCGACATATCTCAATGCGCCCAACCTTCGCAGAATAATACCAGCGGTAGAAAATTTAAGAATAATTCATGAACATATCAGTTCGACATTATTCAACCACACTGGTTGATTAGGATTTGAACTTCTGTTGTCAACAAATGATCAATCTCGAAGTATTTTTGAAAAGTCCACTTCACGGCTCAGTAAAAAAACTATTGGGAAAAGCGTATTAGTTTCACGATCGGATATGTTTTTTGGTGTATTCCAAAGATTAAGCACTGAAACTGCGACTGACTGATTAACTGCACATTGATGTTGAGTGTTGCGTTGCCAGCTGGTGATATGGCAGCACATGTGTATCGTCCTTCATCTCTTCGATTTCCTTTCCTCAACAAAAGACCACTTCCACCACCTTCGATCTGAATACACACTTCAAATTGTCGTTTCTACAGTCAAATCCATTAATTATAAACGCCATATTATGTGAAGCAATGATTAACCGATAGAACGGTATGCGGCAATAAAGTGCTGATGCAAACTGCAAAATGAACTTGCGAAACAAACGTACGATAACGGTATCTGAAGGTTCAAGTGGAACTCCATCTTTGAACCATTTGAGTATCGGTTTTGGGGTACCCAAGACAACAACGCAGGATAGCCGCAAGTCTTTGCCTTCAATCAACTGCTCTTCAGGAGGCACATGTCCGAGGACTGGACTCACTGAAATAGATTCCTTTTCAAGAGATTGTGACCGAGAGATTGGGTTGTTTTGCGATGAATCTGAGTCAAATAAGGATTCATTTGGATTATGTAACTGTCGATGTGATAACAAGCAATCACTAACCTAATCCGGTTACCATAAGCACTGTTGTCTTGTCCTGTTGCCCAAACATATTTTTCGCTGTACACGTATAGCGATCTTGATCGTCCATTTGTGCGTCTGAAAGTATCCATAGCAATAAACTACCTGACTGTGAGCCAGTTTTCGGTTACTTATCTGTCCATCAACATGTTCATGATGAAAGCTGATCAAATACGTGATCCTATAGACCAAATATAATAATCTGTACGAAAACGCAATTTCAGCTGAGCAGTAACTAATGTGATGCGAAGCGTTCCATGTATTGAAAGCTTTTTAATATTTATTTTTAGACCCTACTTTATCAAGAGTGCTCAAGAAATATAGGTGAAACAATGGAAACTAACTGTTGATGAGCAAGCTTCCATCAGGGAGCGTTTTCACCCGATTACCCATTGTATGAATAGGAACACCGTGACGCTGCCACGTTATCTCAGGAACCGGATGTCCAATTGCACGACACTGTAAGGTGGTAGAACGTTCGATGTTCACACGAACTGTCTCTGGAGTAGGCACTATCGTAGGTAAACCTAAAATTGCATATAGTTAGCAACTGTTCCTTCGATGGTTCACTCCGAGTGTTTCTATGATTCTTAGGAGGACGATACAACTTTAGTTGAATTTATATGATGAAATTAGCATCTACTTGGGATAAATGGGGGAAATTAACAGATTAAGAGAAGAGGCATACTTCCTACATCCAAATTCATGTTGCCAAAATCTCGTCCTGCTATGTTCTGTGCTACACACGTGTAAGAACCAGCATCTGAATCTTGAACTCCCTAAAACAGTTGAAATTTCTTCAAATGACTGAATTAATACGAAGCTTGGAACAGTAATTTTTTGGCTGTAAAGGGCGAACATATTGACACAAACAGTCGATTAATATTTCCGAATGACCAATAGCATACGACAGTACACCAGTCAATATTATTCGAGAATCATCAAATATTTCAACCACACTGAAACTACAAAGTGCATTAAAATGACTATATACACTGAATGCACAGCACTCCGATAACAACTAGCGATAACCTGAATCGTCAATCGACCTCCGTCAATTTGAATGTATCGGTATGAGGGAACTTCACGACCTCTCCGATACCAAGTTACCTTCGGCTTAGGATTGCCTTCCAATACCTTAACAAATTAATCGTAATTCAAAAATTTCAATCCGAAAACACCAGTTCTCGTCCGCTGAAAGTAAACAGCAAAAACTATTTATATCAGTAAACATGAAAATAATGGATTCATCGAATAATGTTCCTGAAGCAAGTGAAATTTGTGTGCGATAATCAGTGAATAATTGCAAAGTTTCATTACAAATATCATTTGAATTTATGAGATAAGAATTCTCCGAATAATTTTATGGGGCATGAATACACATTTTTGACAGTATTTTTAAGAAGCAACGGTTCATATTCATGAAAGACTAGCCTGGCATTCGAGCGTAACACGATCACCTCGGCCGATCATCTGCCGGTCTCGAGTCACCTTCACTTTCGGTTTTACTGAGGAGAAAAGTTTTCATAGAATTGTTGAACAAAATCAAAGAACAAATTCGACGGCATCTGCGTTTTCGAAACACCAAAATTTTGATGAAAAGAAACATTACGGTTGCGAAAGAACAAGAAAATAGTCAAAGTGCGCATTACGAGACGTAATACTTCGCACTGGATTGTCTTTATAAAATGGGAATGGTTTTGACTTTTATCATCACAATTGCATTCCAATAGCATTCCTAAAACATAATTTTTAGGCGATATTCTCTGCTGAGTCTTATCCGGTAGGAGTAAACAAATGTCCAACATACTGGCCATTTGAGCAACAGCACTGTCAACGTGATAGCCGGCTTGATTATGCGCACGGCATTCATACACTCCAGCATCCAATTCGAACGGACGATGCACAATCAAATCATCTAAACGACGTATTTGAGAATTACCACTTGACTTCTTACTTATCCATGATAACGTGCAACAATGAACGCAGTGCTGAGCAATTCGAATACGTTTGATGAAATTCGACAATGCGATTAATAATAAAGAATTCGTTCATTACATCGATAAACTTCATTCGAAACTAACATTTATAGGTGATGTAGTATTTACGATGGTCTGGTTTGATGAGATTTCCTCTGAAATACCATTGAGGTTCTGGTTTTGGGTCACCTGGAAGCATTTTATTGGTAGCAGTGATTAGAACCGTAGCTGGAACATTTATTAGTAAAGTGAATTTCACATGTGAACCATCTTGAAAAGAGGACATGCTTAAAACAAGCTGAGGATAGCCGTCTGACCTGTAACATGGCATGAAATATTGAAGGACTGTCCTCGAACAAAAAACAACGATGTAGGATACACAGCTGCTCGGGGCAGTTCAAGTATTTTCAGATGAAGCGTTGCTTCAGTGGTGCCACCAGCTGTTTGAACGCGACATCTATACGCACCACCATCTTGAAGAGTTACCTTCGGTATCATTAGGGTTCCATTTTGGAACAATCGCTAGAAAGATAATAGTTTAAGTGAACAACTCAATAGGAAGTTCTCTTTTTTCATTAATCGTACATTAATCTTTTCTTCAGCATTTCAAGTTTTCTTAACAAAACTTTTTTGATACTTTTGCAGCAATGTTGCACGTCAAATCGAAACCACCGTTTTGGAACGCCCTGAGAAAATTTTTGTCACGGACAGCATTCAACTATTAGTTCTTTTGTTCTTGATCGATAGTGAAGTTAACTTCACTATGAATGGAGGTTTTTGTGAAATTAAACCAACCGTCCTATCGGTATTGCGAATCACGCTATTGCCGCGCATCCACTGAATTGTTGGATTCGTATTTTGTGTCAGGCAATGCAAATACGCCGTCATTCCAACTGCAACCGACTCATTTCGAATTGATGTTATTTCTGGAACGGGTTCTGAAAACAGCGAACATTTCAGAGCAGCCAACAAGGTACACTGAAGTGTGCTAAACGGGTATAATCAAAAACTCGGTTTCGAATGTGACTGATATCAATAGATACTTGTAATGAGACTTAATGAGCATTTTCCATCACATATCAAAAATAACACTGAAACCGAAACAGATTTTCAAAGAGCGATGAATAATGAAAGTGATAAGCGATATTGCATATTGCCTCTAGTTTCAAGGAAGGTGCTTGCTGTATGGTTCCCACTGTCGCTCACAACAACACAGCTGTAATCACCACGATCTTGAGCTGTTACTTCTTTCAGAGTCCATACTGCCGTATCGGAAAACCTGCAACATCTAGTAAACAGTAATTCAACACAACTCGAATTTCCATTGAATCAAAAAATTATTTCATTCAATCACTTCAAATCGCAATGCTTACGGATAGAACAGAGGTCCACCAATTTTCTCCTGGCCTTTATACCAATAGAGAGTGAAATCGGTTCTAGACGCTATCGAACACGTCAGGTTAACCGACTCACCAGCGACTGCTGCTGTTCGATCGGCCATATAAGCTCTGAAATAGGGTTTCATAAATCTAAGTTAAGTTCTCTGAACAGTGAGTTTAGCCAGAAGAACGTGCTGACTCAAAGTATTCATTCTAAGACATAGTGTATTGGAAACGGGGAAGGTTGCAAACGGGATGAAGCAGTCGGGGACTTGTCGGACACGAGGACCCAGAAATTCCCAGTTCTTCGCAACATACTAATATGAGATATGTATCACTCAAGAGAAGTCAGTCGGCAAAGTGCATTGCTTCAGCATAACTTTAGCATTTGGAAGGCGAGATAGATGAATGGTTCTTTGAGATATTTCATCAACAGCGTTATTCCGAATTAAATAAGGTATGAATGAGGATCAACCTTGGTCCGCCAGCTTGAACACTTGACGTTGCGGTTGGTGCAATCCGAAGAAATTCGTATGATTTATCGTCCTCACCTTTCACCCGCACAAAAAATAGACCTTTCGGTGGCACAAATGGACCCATAAAATAAAGGTACGGATTTCGTTTATTGATCGTTGCAGGCTTCGAAAATAACTCTTTGCCGAAGTAATCAACGAGCGAAATTTCAAAAACTGTTCCGGGTGGAGGCAACCCGGTCATATTCACCAGCAAGTAGCTCGTCTGATGGGATATTGGTCGTGGATGTGCCTGTAAATTTGAAATATTCCGATGATTGAATTCGTGCAACGAGATGTATAAACCGTTTGCCTGAGTACACTGCGCTAACAAACAGTTTTACCAACCAAAATACGCCTAACAACATCTAACGAACGTTATGCGCAACCTTTGTCAAGAAATCTGCTCGGAATGGAAACGTGAACACATGAATTAATTGGTCGTGGAATTTCCTGATTTATTTCATGATGGCTTTTGATGGCGAATTCATTGTGACAAAAGTATTTCTTCTAGGTGAACTGAGTACAGTTGTGGGATGAGGGAATAGAACATTGCGTGCTGCAACCAACACCAATTCCAGATGCCAACTGATTGATAATTTATCGAGTCATGGAAATCCAGTTCAATATTAAATCTAACAGCGATGAGTATTAACTGACGAGTTCGATTCTGTCGATGGGTCGCGTTGAAAAGCCGTATTTGAAGTCGATTGCTCCATGACCCAACACTCGTAGCACATGCTTGAGTCGACTTGACGTACGAACTCGCCAAATACCAGGCAGAGGATTTGTGATCCGGATCAACTTGATGTTGTTCAGATCAATTGTACCACTTTCGTTCGAAAAATGTGCTCTTTCAACCTTTGTACCTAAATTGCATCGTGCACTTACAATGGATTCATACTCCTTCTAATGAGCACGGCTGGAATGTTCGATATTGAACCGTTCCACATATTATCTATCCTTCAAGTTGAACCGTACCTTTCGGATCAGTGAGACTTATATCCAAGAAATCTCCGTCATCCTTATCACCTGATAACGACAGTGTTAATTCGTTGAGGTGTTGATCGACAGGAATAAGACGCAAATTGGTTCCACCTCGCTCCCGCACTTCGTACATCAAATGCACCTATCAATCAAAAAATAAGGGATAGGCGAAAAAAATTTCCATCAACAGTCTATGGCTGCAACAATAAAATGTTGTATATCTAAATGACACGCGCGAGTATCAAATGAAATCAAAAAAACCAGGATAGTGATATGTATGGAACTTCTTACACTTGTCAAAAAGTGGACTGACCTTTTTGAGAGCAACTGAATGCCTTACGTAATTGAGCACTTTCTTCACATCCGTTTTTTCCAGATGAAAAACTTGTCCAAAACTTGCGGCTGCAATTTTCTCATAGGTTCGAAATCCGGGATGTGTCCGATCGTTGCAATCGCCAGTCATCACGAAAACAACCTTCAATGAAACCATCATATCAACAGATATTTTCGTAACAGTTGCTTGAGAGTGTAACCATTCGTCATTGCATACCAATTTGTTTCACTTATTTTCAGACTGCTATTTTTTTGCTTGAACTGATCATTCTGAGCCAAATGAGCCTATTCTCATCGGTTTTATGATATCATTAGTATTTCATAACCAATCAAATTATTGGAATGGAAATTGCCTAGCTAGAACCTCAGAAGGATGACAACCAAACAAAAAATTGATTCGATCAAAATCCATATTGGCATCTCTAAACTTTTAACTACCAGAGAATCGAACCATTGCTAGTGTACAGCGCAACATGCAATCATGCAGTGTTCATTATCGTGTGAAAAGTCAAACCGGTGCACATGCAGCAAGCTTACGGAGTAAATGCGACCAGAACGCATTTGCAGTGGATTATGAGGTAATACTCTTAGGTTTTTACTTGAAGTTATTGGTTTACAACCAACCAGAATGGTTATTAGTGCAACGATGCAGTATGCAGAATTCTTCTCCGAAACTTCCATTGTGTTCATCAGTAATTTTCAAATGTCTGATGCTTCACTTTTCACCATCAACAGTTTGTTCCTCGGGTTGTAGGCCAAGAAGCACAAGCGCCCCGTTCTATTCTTTTCTTGATCTGGGAACAAATCCCTAAACAGTTTTTCTTTGTGACTTGCCGGTGACTTCACATCATTTACATCGCATTCGATACTTTCGACCTAATCACGCTTCAATTTGAAGTTTTTTGCACGGAGACGCAATCAAAGTCCTCAATGAATCCCAGCTAAAAGTTGACATTTTTTGATGCTGAACTTTTAAAAAACTCTTGAACGAACAAATTTCATGCCTTCATCCAAAACATTTCATGCTCAAAAAAGCTGAATTCAGATGCTGACACATTCAAGCATGCGATTTTGGATGTATATTCAACAATACCGATACATCTCACGTATGTTTGATCCATTTATGGAAGCAGAATCACAGCAACAACATAAATTATGAAAAAATTAGAATGTGCAAATGCGGATGTCTGGTCGAAAATTGTGCGATGTGAACGGATTTCCAGTGAGGACTAGAAGTACTTCCCTTCTCAAAGACCTAAAGCAGTAAGGTAGTAAATCTTTCAGCAACAACAACGAATTAAGCAGGTAACCAGCTGTAAGACGAACCCTATTCATCTGCAGGCACATACGAGTTGAAGATCTATGCTTGAAAAACATTTATTTGATGAATTTGTTTCTTTTATCCATTAACCACCCGCACGATAGCGTCGTAAGATTAATGAGGTGTTTTTTGCGGTTTACAAAAAAAAGCAAACTGTTAGTAATGATTTTGATAAGGATGAATGTTATCGTTCCGTAACATCACAGTAAATACAGATTACTAACTGTTGATAAGTGGAATGAACTGACCATGAATATTAATATGAAAACCGAGAGACAATATTAACATCAACTGTGAAATTCAATTTGTTCAATATATTATAGAGATTTCGTTGATGGGAATTTTCTTCGTTAAAAAAGTTATTTAGCCTCTTAGGAGCCCATAGAGTTATGTTTTTTGCAGATGAGAGTAGGATTTTCTACGCGTCAACTATGCCATTTCCAACTTACTCACACCAAGTTAACGATATCAATAAAATCGCGGAATAAACCAAAAGGAGCGATCGAGTACTTTAACACATTTCTCGTGTTTTCATTTCAAAGAACCAAAAAATTTATGAATATAAATAAGAGAAAAATGTTACCAAAATGATTAGTTAAAGAAGTGAACACCATGAATAACCTTAAATAAACAACAAATTTGTGTTTCAGTGCCATAACTTCGAACGCTCAAACAATTTATCATCGTTCTCATACAACCGAAAAATCTCTTTGAATTTCAAAATACAATTGTAATGTAGCGAGTAGTAAGGTGAATTTTATCGAAAAGAAATAACGCAGCAGTATTTCACTCAAGCTCTATCAGTAATTCAATAAACCATTAAGAACACCAACAGCGCTTAGAAATTATCACTAAAAGTGGCATGAAAAAAAAATCATTAAGACGATAAAATATGTTTAGTATGTCGCCTCCAAAACAATCTTAACGGCTCCTATGATAGGACAGACACTTAAAGTGTCTCATTTTATGATTTTTTATTGCGTCTTATCGAATGATAACGCCAAGTTATCGTTTAGTGGCCAGTAGTTGCAATCATAATAAGCGTTTAGCAGCTTGTAAATTAAGTACGTGTCGAGTGAGTAACCTCTTTTATCAGTTCTCTCCACGAGGTTTATTTGAAGCGCATCTATTATTTTATTTTAGAAAACAGTCACGAAAATATGCAATAGGCTACAGATTTGCATTTACGGAATTAATGAGCCCAGCAAATGAATACTTCGTAAGAAATGCAATTCAACATATTTTCGGGATGGAGGAGGGAATATTGGAAATGAGAAATTATTGGTCATTAATGGTCAGTGAAAATGCCTAGAGAATTTTTAGAGCGTAAACGACTGGGGAGATGAGAAGATGCATGTTAGCTGGTAGGGAAGATGAATCATTGCTGTAAACAGAAACAATGTAACAATTAACAAGTTAGCAAGAAAGGAGCTCAAGGTATGTAAACGACAGTGGAAGCTAATCAGCAAGTGATTTCAATTACAAAACCGTGATTCTACTCATCCTCACCGAACGGTGCTAAGATATCCTCTGATTTGGACATAAAAGCACGATCTTTTGGGATTATGAGAGAAGAGTTTGTTGATCGATCCATTATCGGGTCAGATAGATTTGATCTATTAAGGAGTTACGCGATACGCTGGTTAGCATAGAAGAGTGTATTGTGAGGATCGGGAAATTTCGAGGACCTGTCCCCGATTCCCCATCTCCGTCATCGGCTTTTTTTTCGAGCAGACCACATTTTCTAGGTCCGTGATTGTGAAATTTCGTCCTCGAGATTTTTCCGTCTCCGCAACACACCAGCACATAAACAGAAGCGCAAAGGCGAATTCAAGGTCATTGAATGCAAACATATGGAAAGTAAGTCAGGCAACAATAAGCAACGTCGATGATTACTTACAGAACTTTGTTTCTCTTGGATGAGATTCAGAATTTGATCCTCTAAGTGATAATCCTTTGAACGTGCGTCAGTAAATACGTAAATAAATGATGTAGGTAATGCCGTTTCTAATGCCAGCTGAATTCCTGAAACACTTAATCGATCAGAGAATTTAGGAAGATGAGAAGAAGACCGTGAAACTCAGTTAGCGTAAGAAAGAAGCTGAGGGTTCGTTCTTTCAGGTTTAAGCTCGAAGCCAGATTCAATGCATGTTCAAATTTACTCTTGTTTATCAGCAAACGGAATGAAAGCAAGTTCCTCAAAACGGTTGATCGCTTGAATCGAGCAAGTTTCATATGTTGTCAGCGAGATTTCTAAAAGCAATGTGAGCAAAAATAATGAAACTTGCCACTGAGTGTCATTTCAGGGCAGTCTCCTCCACCAACAACATGAACTGAATTGAGATGCCTTTGGAATGCTGTTGAATCTGTGGTTGAAAACACTGGTCCAACTCCTGCAATATATTATCAAACGTGTAACGTTCAGTTAAAAGATGTCCAATCAACTCGGCTAGCATGCTGAGATTACTTCCTCTTTAACTTTACGCAATCTCATTCAGTGCAGTGACAGTAACTGTAAATGGCATTATATTACGTTTTGAAGTTTTAGGTATCTATAGACATACGTCTTACAGAAACAGTGACACTAGGCGATAACAAGTGATGAGAGTGAATATCGCAAAAATCGTCTCATGAAGCGATAAAATGCAATCAACAAAAGATATTTTTTCAATGAAAACATATTTTTAACTAACAATACGTGAAAATTCAGAAGAATTGAGTTCGAGAATTCATTGAGCAAAACACGAAAAGTCAGGATCATATTACTGCAATTGCACTGTAATAACTCAGCATATTCATTCAGTGAAACCCGTCAAATAGAATTACGAGAGATTTCGAATGTTATCTATTTTCTCGGGATACACATGAATTAGCTGCGGGTGCTCGGCCGACCACCTCTCACAGGCAGAACAATTCAATGTATCCCTGGAAATGTTCATGACGTTGATAGCCATTTCAATTTCGATTTTATGCTGGTGGACATCATCGTTTAATTTAGATCGCATCAAAAGCAACTTAGCGTTTAATCTAGCATAGCACCCACAAAACAACTAAATTTTATTTGTCATGGAAACGATACAAGAACTGTATGATACGTTTCATTGTTGACTGATAGCGAATAGAATCACCTACGAATATATTTGCTGATTTCTTGTTGACCTCAGTTTTTCCAAAAACATTTTGTGAAAATTCCATAAATCAAAATCCATCAAATCTATGAAGTGGACAATAAACCTTTTTGTTTAACTACTTTTTGTTTTTTCTAAACTGTCATTTTGTTAGTTTTTCTATGAAATGAAAAGACAACTGTTCACATCAATGGATCCCTCTTTAAAAACTGTTTTTTGTGATTATTCTTTGTGGTTATTTTTTGCACTCAACTAACATTGTCTTATATGTCGTCCTTCTAGAGTCACACAAAGGGATGAGACTGAAATAAATATTGCGTGCACTTCAATAATTAATCATTATCGAACTGCAGTTCATCTCCGATCTTATCTTTCACATTTTTTAAATACTGCTGCTGGAGTTCGTCGTTTACTTGTTTACATGTTCCTATTTACGAGTATCCCATTGCATTTTCAAATTCAGCGCAAAGTAATTGATAGACTGTGTTGTTGTAAGTCAGTAATTGATAGACTGTACTTTCATCAAACCTTTATTGCATGCATACGAAGTTGATAAAATCAGCTGTCTGTGTGAAAAACGGGTGCATCGCAGTGATGTCCACTATTGGCGACGCATATAATCTTACGAAAACAGGGTGTTTATCAAAAACATGAACATGCTGCAAAAATGTATGAAAAATTATAATTTAGAGTTTATTGCTGAGCCACGATCGCTACTAAATTATCTTTATAGAGGCTTATTGAAGGTTTTGTCAGGCATTTATGATCAGTGTGCTTAAGTTTGGAACTGAAATACCTCAGTGCGATCATTCAATGAAATCTCTAGCCAATTTACTTACAATCAGCGATCCAAAAAGTCCACGATTGAATGCCTGAGAAATGATCGTAAATATCATTTCAACATCAGGCAAAGCTTTGTGAATGATCACAACACATTTTTTAGAGATCTGCAGCGATCTGAGGAATATTCTCAATAATTTTTGACAGTTGAAAGAAATGGGAACTGAGTGAATATGATTGATGAAAAGAAAGTGAATGCACGGATTATTGTGCATGAAGTGATTGAATGCAATGCAAACGGTGCACAATCGCTCAGGTTAATGATTCGTAACTTTTCTTTTGTATTACTATTATTATTGATATTTTTGTTAAAGCATCATTATCATAGGAATATAACGCCGACGCTCCTTCAAGACACATATGAGCATTTCTAGTGTAAATTAGTCATCAGCAAAAAGTTGTAGACTTTAATATGATATCGCTTTTGAAGCAGTCGCCTCGATGAGATGGCCTGTCAAACTTTAAATGAAAGTTGGCAATATGGAATTATCAACAGTTTGACACAGTATGAATTTCAAGCGCAACTAAATCAGCTGTTCTCGAATCATGAAGTTGGCTGTGTAAAGTTTTGAACCCGGCATTCCTCCGGGTTGTTGACTCAGTTACACTGGTCAGTGAAATACATTCAAAGTCTCAAATGCTCTCAAATCTTCAACCGAAAATCGCTCATTTTGTGCACAAGTTGCTCAACGAGGTGATTCCAGTTGAAAGGCATCCATTTCATCGGAATGCATCTCAAATGACCACTTCTTTAATCGACAACTGACCACTTGCAATTTGATATCACCAATCTCTGCACATAGGAAACACTTAAAGATCGACTTCAAGCGAGCGAATTATTTCGAAACTTTGCGAACGATTACCGATGTGATATCATCAATGAGCAAACAGAAATAACTGTGACACAGTGCTACTGGAGAAATCTGGTATGCCTTTGAATGGATGTAGTAGAAGAGTTTTCATTTGAGAACGATTTTTGGGATAATGGAAAGTATTGATGATGATTTTGTGCCATTTCTTTCGAAACTGCGGCAGTGATACGGTCAAGATATATTATTTCATAATTTAAGAAGAATACAACCAACGAAACTGAGAAAGTGCTTACTTGGATCATGAAAAGGTACATAAACATAATTATAAATAAGCTTTTCTCGTTGTTTCAGGACAGTGTCGAGAATCTTTCTGGCTCCATCTTGAACCTGTATCAAGTCGTCATTCATTGAACCAGTTGTGTCGAAAACAAACGTCAGTGACGAGGTACCAGGGGGAGCCCGTTCAACAGATGTGGAGGCCCAAACGAGGCCTGTTAGTAGGGCCTGAATTAGGGCCCCAAGGCCATATGAGTGCATGTTCGTCCACAAAAACAATTCCACTATTTGTTTGATAGTGGCAACCGATAAGAATGAATACACCTGCAATCAAACTTTACTTTAGATTATAATTAATCTTCCTCGTCACATCTTCCTAACAAGCCACATTGGACTCATTCACGAACAACCAATTCCTACCATTTTATTTACAATTTCTGCACAGCAGATATGTTGAGGTCTTCGAACAGTTTACTGCTTAACAACCATTGAAATGCATAAATAACATAATTTAAGTAATAATTTCTCGAGACCCACTGTCGACGTTCATACTTAGACACGGTTCGCAGAAACAAATATTCCGCACTAACAGTTTGCAAAATGCATCAAAGTATCGAAGCTTTCGAGCAGTTTTGTCCACTCTTTCGCCCTCGCTTAAAAAGATGTTGAAGAAATAGTGAATTCAGCGGAAAGTAATATCAGCGATTTCTCATCGATCGTATTCATGTAAGGAAATATACCTAGTATTCCTTCGGTAGTCTTTGCACTTTTTTTCTACCAACTGTTTTTAAACGTAATGAGTTTTTGAACGTAGCAACCGCAATGAACATTCTCAGCTCATTACAAATTCAACTCATTTTATTCAGTTTACTTTTGACTGAACGCGATTAAGCCGATGATTTTAAAATATCGCATAATTTCAATGGCGATTTATCAAATTGTGTCTAGTGTAGCACCAAATTGAATTAACTAAAATCTTTGAACAGTCATGAACCATATTCACAATTGAAAAATAATATAATTGAGCACAATGAGACAAAGTTTCCCAAAAAAAAGAATGCTCAACAAGTTGCTGAGGCTTTAAGATCATCTGAATTCTTCATCCAACATTGACTATTATTCTAAGAACAGATATTCGGCACATCGAGCAATGGTGCATTTGATACCGTTACGTATGCAAAAAATCATCAAATTAACAGAATATTTCAACAAATATTGATGAATGATGACCAAAAACGAAAATCAACCAAACAGCAATCAACAATCAAAATCCATCATTCGTTATAAGCATTGAATAGATCAAATGAAATGAGATTATATCAAATGGGCATCAACTGTAGATGTAACAGAACGCTAGAATTTAACAGGCCCAAGCACAGAAGTGATTGGTGATATGATTAAAAATCGATACGCACCAACAATACACAACTGAACAAAAAAACCATACTCCTCATCCCACTCCTCAGCCCTTCACACTGCCAGTTTTGTTGCCCTCAGCATATCGCCGTTGGTTCATTACTATCAATAACTACGAACATTTTAAAGTGTGTTAGTTGATGATTTCGATCTGGCGTCTTTTTGAGCTTCTTGATTGTTGATGCACAAAAATATTGTTTTGCAGCTACTGATTTGAATGAGCACGTTTTTCTAGAGTCGTACGAGTACGGCTGAGTCAGGCGATCTGATTAGTTGAATGTGCCATGAAAATACCATATACAAGAAGAGAGTTTAACGGAATCTCCGGTAACGGTACACATAAAAACCGCAAGCGATTGCAACCCGTAATCATTGCAGCAACCCATAATATCCGTGTGAATCAAGCAACTGAATGAACAGAAGCAAATGAAAAGAATTTGCATCTCATTCCGAATATTTCTTTGCAAATTCTGCTCCAAGTTTTGTTCGGTTATTGATTTCATCATATGCTTCACGTAGTTCTCGAACAACTGCCGAGAGACGTTGAAAAACGAATCAACGAAACAAATCCGAGCAGAACAAAGTCGATGAGCCATCACTCCTTAACCTGACGTAATCATTCTCCAGCTGCATTATTTTACTGAAACAAAGTCACGAAGTCTTTCGAGTCCAACCAAAAACTAAATGACAGATGCAGAAGTATTTTCTTGAACATTTCTTTCATAAAAGTTGATGAAACAAATAAAATGTTTTGTGATCATTCCATCAAAATGAGTAATTAATATCAACACTGTATAAACGGAAATGATAAAGTTGATCAAATAAACGTTCACAAACCAAACCAATAAGCGTTTATTGAAAACAGACAATCATTAATTAACACCTAAACAGTTGTTCTAATTGCGTAATGGAGATAATTTCATTGATATGAGATGTTATCATTGAAATATTGGATGCTATTGGCTGTTTTAATTGATTTCGTAATTTATTTTCATTGTCACAAGAAACGGGCATTTTCACCCAATGTAACTGTAATTTACGTTGAATCTGACTGAATATATTCAGCTACTGGATTTGGGAATTGCTGCAACCGAAAAAGGCGAAACATGTTGTAAGGAGATGTTCGGGTGACTCATACTCTCTTAAGATTAATTCATCCAGAGAACAAGTGCAAAATATTATTTGTCTTGAACAAGTGACGGCTGATTTAACTCCCAACGAAGAACAAGTATGTTTCCGGTCATTAATAACCCTTTCGAAAAATTTTTTCACTAGTTTTTGGGATGAACCTCTTCAAAAAAGTATTGACCAAACATCCTCAAATTGTTCAGAGGAATCGCATAGGACCGATCAGTTGATGAGATGAGCACAACGATCAATTGTTAATTGGAATAAAGTAATGCCCAACCAAAATCCTGCCTGTTCTGACGTTTCACTATCGAAGAATGAATAACAATGCAAAACTAAAAACTATTTGATGCTCTCCAAAATCATGGCCAACTTTGTTGAAAACTCTTCAGATGTCGAAACACATATTTTTTTCTAAGTTCAGCAACGAAGAAATGTCTTATAGTTAGATGATAACTTAACTCATGTCTAAACTCTTCAAAAGTTTTTTAAAATCATTCTGATTGAACTGGTGAACATTTCAGCAATCAACTGAAGGAATACGACTCGACTCCGAGTTGTTTTGTTCGCTCCAACAAAATCAAACATTTCTCTCGGAATATCATTTACCAAACAAAGAATCGAACAAATTCAAGAAAATAAGAAATATTTTGCGCACATGCTCTGCAAACTAAAATGTAAGGCAAAATATTGATAATTGAACAAGTTTTTGATTTATTGGCAGTCAACGTAATCATCATTGGTACAGATAAAGCAAATATTGAGAATGCATGATAGACTTCATTGACAATAATCAAAAATAATAATGCAAAAATTTTTGCATTATTTGGTTCATATATTCAACATACTGAAGAGTATGTATGACAGATCCGAAATGAATTCTATGGAGCAGTACATGCAGATGGCTCGTGAAGGAGCGAACTCGTCGAGCCGCAATTCTACTCAGAACAGCTTAGACGGACTGTGCCTATATCACAGAACTGATTATGGGCTGCGATCATCAAGATGTACTTGATTCAAACATGTTCATCTCAGTGAACGGATATTGGTCTGGCAATAGATGTTCAGTTTGGAATAACTGATAATTACTCGAAATCAATAGAGGTGATGGTTGGACCAAGATAATTTCGAAATGATTTGAAGCGCATAAATAGTTCAGTCGGAGGACGATGCAGATAAGTTAAATTAAGATGAACTGAAAGATGAGTCGGGTTACAGTTGAAGGCGGACCGTAGCGCTCAAAGCATTGGCTATCCATTTCAAACGATTTTTGTTCATTTGTTCTTTGCTCGATTAACAACGGTGTTTACTTCTTGCTTGAATGGTCATCTTTACATGTGGTCTTAATCAAATGCATCACATATCCGTAACCTGTTTCTAATAATGACTTCTTTCGCAATCAAAATAGTGATCGATGGATCTCATTTGCACAGAACTTTGAAGTTCATTTTAGGTGTGCTAAAAGTTCAACTATTAGTGGAACATTTGATCACTGAGAGAAGCAAATCTAACGGCATTTCGATGGCTATTAAGTGATATCGCGTTGAGCATTCAGTTTGTAATGTGCCTGCAGCTTTTCTCTCTGAGCGTTGATGTGAGGTGAATGGCTCAATCCGCAAAATCCGACTAAATCACGGCGAATCAAATGATTTCATAAGTGTTCTCATGCTTGTTTGACTGACAACCCCTGAAGTGCTACGTCATAACGGCAATGCAGCAATGCGTAGCACGTGCTGCTGGAGCAAACCTGCAAAAAAACTGCACAATAACGCAATAATTCTTGCTGCTGTAAATTGTAAGCAAGAGTTTCGTGCTGTTTGCATTAAAACCCTTGTAGACGACGTCAAGTACACAAGTATCTAATGTTCACCGTACTTTTCTGTAGAGAGGTGATGCGGTTCCCCTCTTTTAATACGTCATAAAGGAAAAACTCATAGTTATTCGAAGATGTGCAATTCAGTTTGTGTGCATGAATGAATGATCAGAGCCTACTTTTGAAAGGTGGCATTTTCATTCGAGAAATTACTTTCAAAAAAGCTGTGCTGCAGCTTAATTCGAGCATTTATCATCGTGAGTATGTGGCAATGTACGTGCTGGAAAGTGGTCTATTATATTAAACACTGCTAATGCTTTACAAACATTGAATGTGTGCGAACAAAAAGCTGCCAATTTAACGTTACATCATGTTTTCCAATTGACCGTTTGCTGTGTTGTTTGTGTAATTGACCTCTAAACAAACAAGTCTAGCACTAATTGCATTACACAAATTTACGATGAAATCAGGCTGATTTTTATACTACTTTTGTGATCACCCATACCAGCTCTTCAATTTCCTCGGGCAGAATCGAACACAGGCAGATAGATCTGTTTTCAGATTGAAGACAAATTTTGAATCACTCTTTGATACTGCTTTGTGCCAATACCTCTTGTTCACAATACCTCACACAATATGAACCGCACGCTATCCGAGTTATTCGAACTGATTGAGTTTTCTGACTGAGTCGCACTTTTTTCACAGTTTTTTGAGGGGTGATGTAATGTTAAAATTTTTTGGTTGCGAGAAACAGAGCGGCTTGCGAGCTATAAGTATAATAAATTTTTGATGATTATACACGTTGCCAGAGGGCAATATTGTATTTGCGTGAAAGAAAAGACTAAAGTAAGTGCAGGTGACATCACTGGTGAATAAAAAGTAATTTTACTGATGTGAGAATTTTACGCTCAAATAATAATACTAATTAAAAATTTATGTGAGCGACATATAATTCTCACTGGGATTATGCGCTTCAACGGAACAAATTTCAGGGAAACATTGGATTTTCAGTAATCAGTAAACTTCGTTCAATTATTGCATCACAAAAATTGGACAAAGTCTGTTGATTCAACGTTTGTTGTTGCTGCGATGAATTGGGATTGGCTTTTCGGTTCTGGATTGAAAACATTTCATCAGTGAACGACGCCGTACGTGATTGCCCGCCGCTATTGGGAATGCTAACTGATCTGGAAGGCCGGTTAAAATTTTTCCATGTGCAATGTGGTGCTCTGTCCGTGCGTCCATCTGTTGAACTGTTTTATTCTGTCAATGGGAATGGAACAGTTTGAATGAAATTAAAACATCCCCATCCATTAGTCGTGATGTTATTTTCAAGCCACGTATCGACACCAATCGCTTATTCCTAGGTATATTTGTTGGATCCTATTTATTGCTCAATGAATATATGCATTTCGAACAACCACATATTCAATTAATTTTTTCGAGCAATTGTTGGTGATTACTGCGGCAATATCATTATAAGAAAATGCGAACGATCTGTTTCAGGTGATTGGAAGGAAGTTTTGTGATAATGACTGTCGGAGCACTTCCAAATTACCATCTCACATTCATTTCACATGCATCTCGGAATGATTTCCTGTTGCGGTTTTGAAACCACACGAATGTTACACTAACCGTAAGCTGAAGCATCTGTAATCAAGGGTCGATCATTGCTGACACGAATGATCGTTTAAAGAACGCTGCTGTTCATTGAGGGTTTGATTCGCTGTCGGTCGACTGTGATCACATCATGTGTGCGGTGATTTTCGTTGATAATTTTAAGCAATATTTCATGAGCAATATTCACATCATCAGCAATATTTTATTCGCCAGTTTTTTGACCGTCTTATTTTTGCACTGAAAATTATGAGTTTGTTGTGTCTTGTCTAACATTAGTGATTTCATCGCGTTTTGAACTTTTAAAAGAATAGCGTATTATGGCGTTCACCGATGGTGACTTTTTGAAAAAACGTATGGTTCAATACTGTCGATGAATGGGTTTTTCTGGACTTTTGGTAGCAAATTACTTGTGTTGTTGGATATCCAACTCTAATTTTCACTGGATTAAGCGAAATGATGGAATACTGCAAAGTCAGACAACAGTCCGCAGTACGCTCAACGACATTCGGACGATTAAAGGTGAGCAATTGAACAGTATGACAAAAATTGAAGCATCACTATCCATTGCTCGTGAAAGCATTTTCAAGCCACGTATCGATACTTATCGCTTGTTCCTAGGTATATCTGTTGGATCCCATTTATTGCTCAGTTGATGTATGCATTTCGAACAACCACATATTCAGTTACATTGTTACTTGCACATCGAGCGGTTGTTTTGTTGATCGCGGTTAGCGATCGGCGGAATGCTTATTTTGTAGACTTATGAATATTTATTGGATTGATATTTGGCTACGTTTAATTGTGCAAAGTATTCACGGCAACTAATTAAATACTCGGTTGTACTCACTTGGCCTGCTCGCCTAGCCAGCGGGGTGGCTACAATCAAGGCTAAAACAGTGCGAACGGAAACGCGAGCATTGTGGCCAGCAACGTTACAAACGTTTGATAGCCTGGCCAATCCAGGTAACATGTTCAGTTAATTTTTGAATAAGATTTTGTATTATCATGATATTGCCGCAGTACTCATCAATGAATAAGCAAATACCATACATTACCAAAATTGTTTGTCTTATTATGGGTATGTCCTCTCAGTTCCAACAAAATAAGCAGTCGCTTTCATCAGCATCCAGTTCATTCAGTTTTTAAATGATATCAAACTCACACGCGCCCTCTGCTTGACTATCACCTCACTCATAAGCACTTTCGAGAATATCGCTTATATACTATTTGCTTGTTCATTAAGAGGTTGACCAATTAGTTTTTGCTGATGCAAACTTGCTCCCTATGAGCTCATTCTTGCCCATCAGCTCCCCCATAGTTCGTCCGGTCATTCAAGTTCAGAATCAGCTGCAACGCTTCTCAACAATATAAGATCCTCTGAATGCTATTTCTGACAAATAAGATCAATACGATTCCTCAGATATGCACAGTTTTCCAGCTCACCATCCTCCAAAGTTATGTCATCGCATACTATGACACATCCTTAAAACTGCCTCTATCGAATGGCGTGTCACGTTGAAGAATAGGCCCCGGATAGCACGGAAAAACACGCGAACCGTCCAGTCAGGTTGTACGCAATGAATAAAAGTTTGTGTATTCTGTCCAAAATGTACCGTTCATTGTTCTGTTGTGCTCGTTGTGTGCGCATGTTTTAAGATGTACATTGAACTGTGATCGAATGTACACAATATAACACATTCGTTTACTTACAATTCTTCTTTCAAATACCTGAGATCGAGCATATTCTCATCTGAAATCAAGTATGTCCTACGAAAAGCAAAAACAACAGAAATTATTCAGTTCTCCAGAAAATGTTCAAAAATAGGCTTAATCAGTATAAATACCATACGTTACGACGAATCTGGATATTCACTTTCCTAACGTATCCCTTAAATAGTTGCCGTACTGAATTATTTCAGATTCATTGTATCAGTTCCGTGACACTTGATTATCTCGTAGTGATGGAATTCGATGCACTATTGCACTAAACAGATCAGGAGATTGTGCAGCTTTAAAATCTTGACTCGTAACCATTGGCGCTCGATGGAATGTATTCACAAAATTGTCGAAACTGAATCCGGGTAGAAGAAGTTGCCTGTAGAACGATCGCTCTGAAATGATCCTTCTCGTCAATCAGCTTCAAACTCACATCACGTTTTCAAGTCGTCTTGAAATAATATTTTTAATCTTTATAGCCATAAAATATGATCGACTGAAAGCCATATGAAACCGTCCGCTTAACTGATACGAAATTTCAAAGGCTCAATAATATAAATGTGCACACAGATTCAGGATGGTCACTCAAATGGGGTAAATATAAGTCAGTTTGATTCGTTTTTGCTCAATCAAAACGCAAGTGAGCAATGATGAAAAGCAATCGAAAAGTCTCAGCCAATGGAGATATTTTCAGTAAAAAATTTGGCGAAAATTGTGGTTACATAAAAACAACCGAAAGGAGCAAAAAAAAGTTGTGGTTGAGATCAAAGTCTGAAACAACATGCTTAGCGTCGTACCGAGGTTGCCAGCAACGTTGAGAGTCAAGAATGACAGAACCAAGAGTGCTTTGATTAAGTGCATTACTGGAACTTTTCTGCAACCGAAAACCGATAAAGTACCTTGAACGAATGCCTATCGACAACAGTCGGCGAATAAATCGCTGAACGTCGCTGTGGTTATCATTGAAACGATGGATTTATACGTCTTTTAAAAGGGTTCAGATGAATAATGCATATGGGTGGGCATAAAGCAACACGCACAAATTTGCCACGCCACACCTTTACAATAAATGAACAGCTTTCTTCAAATCATAAAATCTTTCAACGATTCATTGAAATCGGGATGACGTTCACGCTGTTTGTTTTTCAGTTTTTACGACATTCTTAACTTTGCACTTCTCAGTCAGTTTTGAAAAAGTCGCTGACAGTTCACTTCGGATGTGTGTTGAATATAGGTAACAATTCCATTGCTTGAATGCTTTCGGATTGTGAATCTATTGCATGACAATCTATCGCATGACATGACAAACAACTACGTCATGTAGAGCAATGCATGTCAGTATTAATGTAGCAATACAGTTTCAAGATTCATTTAAAACAGCTCAATTTACTGATGAGGTTTCCGAACCGAGAGGCCTTCAAGTTCCACTCACGCGAACAAAAAGCATTTCAAGGTCCCACGAGTGGATGCGTAACACCGGAATCAGGAGATGCAGTTCTACATTGGGAAAACCGCAACCGTGGTTGTGTGAAGGGAGTGACAAATTGTGGTATGGATGCGTGTCAAGGAAGGGAGAGCTTGATTAATGAGAATATTTTGAATGCACGCAATCAAACAATCAAAAATTCCATTATTTGATGTACAACTAAAGAATACTCATAATTTTCAGATGAATATTAACTAATCGAAAAACAGCAACAACAAATGAAATGGCTACCGTGAATATGGATAATTCAGTTGAGTTGAGGTGCAAAATTGGGCAATGGAAACAACAACTAAAATTCTTAATCAGTGTTATCACTCATTACGCACCTCTATCAATCTTGATCGGTTCTCGCGGATCTTCGATCACAGGTAACGAACAAGTTTCGTTCATATGAATTTGAAAGCAGGATTATCCTCGAATTCGACCGGGACTGAATTCATGGTGATCCTGATTACCTTTTCAAATCCGATCCATCGAATTGTGCTTATGTCGTTCAACCGTATTTTGCAAACAACCTTATTTGCAAAACAACAAACCAACCAAACAAACAAACAACGGACAGCTGTATTCAACCTGACCGTATTTTGCAAACATATAAGTGAGCAAAGAACATGTCCTTCAAAGAATCGTCAATGAAAATGAACAGCGGTGTAATTGTATTATACCTTCGCGAGGACGGATCACCTTTGATCCAGTGAAGCAACTCTTTTCATAAGATCTTCTATGTAGTTTCTTATGTGGATGCATTCTTCAGCCTTAATTTAATCGCCGCTATATGTCCATTATTCGAGAAAACAAAAAACAAATTTCCAAGCAACAGTGTTGGTTCGGACAACGAATCACAAATAAGTTGAGTTCGAATAGTGAAATCTTGACGTTCCACTTTGCAATGAGTCAACTCAAAAGCTCATTAATAATGTGCCTAATCTTAAAAAGAGCACAAAATGGTCGGATAGTTTAAGTATTAAATATTAGCATGACGATATATGATGCTATTCTTACAATTAGAAAAAATCTTCTTAAAAGTTATCTAAACCAACCATAGTCACTCTATTAAAATTTTCATATCATTACGCCTACTCAATATTTCGCACTGAAAATTGACATCACTTTTCCAAGTCCTCCAAGGCATATGCATGCCTAAAGGAGCGATTAGCACATAAATGTTCAGAGCAAGAATAGAGCGAGCATGAGCAATGATCGTTGTTTACTTGCTGGCATGTAATCGTGGATGGATGCTAATTTCTGCGTACCATCAAAGTCAGGAATGGTCAACGAGACTGTGGCTATATTGAATTAATGAGAGGATTTTGGTATTCGCTTGCGATTGATACGCAAGCAAACAGAGTTATTTGTATGGAGCCGACATGAACAAAATGATCAAATATGAAAAAAAAATGAACAAAAATGTGAACAAAAAGTAATTTTGTATGGAGCCGAACCATATTCCAGCTACGGTCGCATAACGCTCAATGACGGTCAGTTGAAAAAATAATCATCTGAATCAAAAACGCAGTTCATCAATTCGAACATCAACACGGCAAACGTCACACCAGTGAGAACAGGCAATGTTTGTTGATATGGTCAAATATTCTAATAGAATTAAAATCTGTTACGTCTTGCTAGCCACGTTTCGACCAGCTTACATGGATGCTTTTTGCAGCATAACAGAATTAATCACTGGCGAAATGAGTCTGAAGAAAAGAGTGATTTCTTTGATTCAGTATGAGTCTGCCACGGGCAATCCCATTGCTCCAATAACCGGTATGCATAACATGACTTTTTTTGGATGCATGTGAATGACGTGTATGTTTACACAATTCGCTTTGTGCATCGTAAAACAAACAGATTCGTGGATGTAAAAACTCATTGCAGCGATTGATTGTACTGCGTTCTGCACTGTGCATCAAAACTGAGCACGGATCGCATGATCTGATTAGCTTAAGCATGGCTTTGCAAAAACTCCTTTTAATGATTACTGATGTTTATGTTTCAGTCGAGCTGTTCTATTCCTGCTCTGTTACTAGGACCAGAACAGATCTAAAGAAGCAACAAAACATGACAATTGATGAAAACAACAGAGATGGAAGTGAAGTAGAATAGAACAGGGTAGATTGAAAATTTGAGGAAAATTTTGAGGAAAATGTAAAATGTAAATGTAATTGAAAATCGGTTGCTTTGAAGAATTTGAGGAAATTCGAAAATTAAGAACGATGCCATTCTTTCCGTAAGTTATTCTTTATTTTTCGAATATTTATCCACTGACATGAGTTAATCAGAACAATGCACCCGCAAACATAGATGATAATCGGTTTCCATCCTTCTCTCACGATAACTAAATTCGAATACTCAACAGCTCAAATTAATTAACAGTAATTAATTAATTACTTAATTAACAGCTCAAAGGCGGAAATTATCCCCAAGTATTGTATTCATTTACCGATGCGTATTAGATCATTGTACATCTCTGTTACTTCGATGCAAATAAGAATTTTCTTATACATACATCATACGATTTGTCTTTGAGCACCTTTTAGGGTGATATCTGCGTTTTGTGACAAATAAATATGTCAAGAGCATCAAAAAAGCGTTTATTCATCTGAAAGTAGCAGTTCACAATTAAATAAAACGAAGGCATCTTCAAGCAATCGGGATACGATTGAAAATGTTCGCTCAACATCTCATTATCACAGCTCTCACACATAAGCTTGCAAGTCTACTTCACGGTTTCCAAATGACAGATTCGAAGCTTTAAATAATGACCAATTTGAATACATCGAACGCAAACAATCACAGTGTTAAACAAGATAGTGAATATTATTTTGCTATCTGTACAAGCATTTCGCTTAATTAACACTTGCTAATGATCACTTATTAACTGACTTCATTAATTTTGTTCGCGTGATTGAACTTGCAAGGTGAGAATATTCACATAATCATTCTCCTTTTGCTTATGTCCGCTTCACCCAAAAGATTACATGACAGTGAGCAATAATCGAAGCTCAATGAAACTATTTCACTCTTGATGAGTGATTGTTATTTTTGGCAGCAGTTTGAACACTCCGATCACATTAAAAAACTTTTCATTTTGCGCATCTAATGCTCACACGATTCTTTAGTTCCTACATTCGCCCATTCGAAATGTTAGGTACTTCCAACAGCTGACATTCCAAAAATTCCAGGTGCACTTTCGTTCTGTTGTGAAAGTGAGAAAGAAGTATTTGAGCAATATGCTGGATAGTAAGGAGAATTTATATGGAAGGTATGTTTTGATTACTGAAGGTGCTATCAGCTGTTTGAATGAACGCAGTGGACAATGAACGGCAGAAGCTTGGTCGAGAACGCAGTCGGAATTTTATACCTTTTCTTCATTAGTTGTGTTCGGTCAGTGAAATCACATAATGCTAAGAAAAAGGGGCAAGAGATCCACACTTCAACTAATTTCAATTCTTAAAAGATAGTACGAAGTGTGTACTTTGTTTCAGGATATCGAGCGATACGTCTCAAACGAATCCTCTGAACGAATGGTTGAATGCAAAAAACAAGTTATCAATCAAAACACATCGGTCAGCTGGCTTATTCCTCTTGAACTCCATCATTTAAGTAGTCGATCAACTCGCCCGGTAACACTTCACGGATATTGAAAGCACTTCCGTCGTTGACATTATCGTCATTCTGCAGGAAGCTGATCTTACCAGCACGATTACGCAGCGAATGACGCAGTATGGAACGTCTAGCGATTCGTTTTAAAGTGGACGGTTCTTCATTGTTCGAGTTCGATGAAGATCGCAATTCCATCATTTTCGAACAGATCTTCAGTTGAAGTTGACATACCTGAAGTTCACATTATTCACTCCGCTCATGTTCAAATGCCATCAGCATTGACTGATGTTGCTTTGCGAAATGATTCCCGAAATTCATCACACAATCACATTCCAATGATTGATATCGGTTTTCTGGTCGTAGCACAATCCTTAAAATTCCCTCTCTCGTGTAAAACATGGGGTACATCAGAAGTAATGCTTCATACCAAACTGAGAATTACATGATCCATATGGAAATCCAATCATTTGAAGTCGATCATTGAAATCTTAGAAAAACGTTGCGTTGTTACCGATTTTCATTGTTTGCTAAAATGCAATGCACCCCAGATTGTGTCTCAAGTTGATCGAAAATTCGATAATTCTTAGTTGCTGTCAATAACCATAGTTTTGACAGGCGTTCATGACTAAAAGATGAGTCTCATGATGGAACATTTCCACGAATTGTTGCGCAGAGAAAATCAGGTGAATAGATGAAGAGAAACATACCAATAGATTATCAAAAATGAAGTGTTTAAGCTTAACGAGAATGCAGTTCGGATGAATAATTAATAAAAACCTAGCATTTGCACATTCAAGTACACAACAAATAGATTTATGGCTAAATTTGGATTGCATTCCATACTAGCATCAAAGGTAAACTATATTTCACTAAGACAGCCAAACAAAATACAATTGCTCTAAATTCTCTAGAAATGGCAATTCATCAATTACAGGATCAGTTGACAGCAACAAAATGAAAGCATAACTTATGCTTATCATAGATGCCTGTTAAACTGTGAGTGTGTTATTATTGATCATATGATCCTCAAAATTTCCTCTCATCCTCAAAGCCCTAGATGATCCTCAAAATAAGTTCTTGCTTTCTTCATTCCCCCCTTCAGTAAGTGAACTGATTGAGACTGTCCTTGAAATTCCAATACAGCGACAAATTCAGTTACACGCCACTCTTTTTGCTGTTGTCACCTCACAGGTACACCATTTGACTGACCCTTATAATTGCCGCTTTATACGGTGCTATCCTATGCGACGAAGAGGATGACCGTCTGTCGTTTACGATGAACTCATCTTCGTTCCGATAAATATCGTCTAAGACGTTGTCCAGTAATCGCTCATCCGTACGCCTCCTGTAATTTATTGCAGTTGCAACACTTATTTGAGCTTAACAGAAATACAATCCGGATGAATATTCATCAACATTCAACCCAATATTCGTAGATTCGAATCTCATGATGGCCATTAACTGCAATCCGACAGTATGGAATATGGAATTTAACCCAAATGCGGTCATAAATTTATTTGCGGTGGCAAATAAATTTATGGCCACATTTGGATTGGATTTCATACTGTCACCAGAAAATCTGTGCTCGTCAAACCTGTGTTTGATGGAAATCTCCTTGCGTTCGTCATAAATTTAGATTCTATTCCATGAAAACAAATCCGCTCACATCCCTGATCCATCACCTCTAACTGAGATCTGTCACCTCTTTCTCAGCTCGTTACTCAAAGTGCGTATAACAAATGCGCAAGAAAATTCAACGGAACATTCGATCATGCTCGAATAAGAAGCGAATATCAGATGAGCATAGTGATAGTTGATTCACTAATTCAGTTTCAAAAGAAAGCTAGCGATATGAGATATATCTCGGTGTATACCACTAGCATAAGACATCATCTCATTTTCATTCATCAGCCTTTATTTATTTCTCAAATGTCTCCTATCCTGCATAAAGGATTATCTGTAGCAGGCGAAAAGCCAGCGATGCTTTGCACGGAAATGAAGCAAATGATCAGAAATCTGCTAGAATGGATAAAATTTCAGTGATATCGATAAAGTCTTTGCTTGTGCTCGTTACAGTTTTTTTTTCACTGCACTTCTATACGAGTTCCCAATTTGCACCTAACAATCGCGTCCATCACCCATACTACTTTACTACTTCACACAAGAAACGAATCATGCAAGCGAATGCTAGCGAGAATATTCCGAGAGCGCATTTAATTTGATGAAATTAATGGCAAGCGAATGCATTGTATCATACGAAAAGCTAATCTGCATGCACTCTAACCAACAAAAAAAAGAATGTATGCATTAACAATCGTTATTGTTCGGTGCACACATAATTTTCTGGAACCATTGTGAGACTCGAATCCGCCGAACCCGGCGAAAAAAACACATCAAAAATAATTTTCAGATTTTTATCGCTTATCGTTTCTGTTGAATAATGGCCGTAGATGTGTTGTTAAGAGGAAAAAACGTATCAAAATGAATGATTGTTGACGAGTGTTTAGTTGATGGAAAGATAAAATTCTTTGCACGAAACGCGTTCACTAATCGTAAGACTACATATTCACTTAGTCAGCTCGTGATCGAATCTGCGCAAAAAAAAGTTCAGATGCACTCTCAGAATATTATGCAAATATTCTGTGAGTATGTCTGGAGTTTAAATAGAATTCAGAATGAATCTGTTTCGTTTCGGAATCGTTGAAGCAAAAAGCCATTTTTGTTTTCACTTATGAACGACGATATTATTCGTACGAATGAAAGAGTTTTCACACAAAAGTTTTCGGCGTTACAAAAATGGTTCTTCATCCCGTACTTAATTTCATACTTTTGTCAATCAGATCGGAGAAATGAACTTACCTTTTGAGCATTTTGATGAGCATCGTGTTGAAGACAATTCAACGATGCAAAGAGATAGCGGCCTGCGTCGGAAGTAAGTGAAATGAAGTGTGCTCGATTTTATGACATTAAGTGCAATCGACTAAAGAGGCGACAACGGCAATCTGCAACTGAGCTATTGTTATGTACTGGAAATGAGCATTTCAAAGCTATCACTCGCATTGATATGAACAGCTGTTCGATTCATCGCTTCTATAGCATTCAGTCTATCAACGGTGTATTGTTGGAAACTCATTTTGAAGTGAACAATATTGAATGATGACAATGAGAGTAATAAACGTTTCGATGTCTATAGTTCACAGCAAATATTCATATCAACAGCCTAGATAGCATTATGAGTAAAGGTATCATTACTGCGCTAATTATCACAATAATGATAATAACAGTTAAGATAATAATGATAATAGCATTCACAGTAATAGTAATAATAATAACATAGTAATAATGCAATGCAATCAACCACTAACGAATCAGTATGCCAAATACCACATCCACCCAATAATAATAACTAATAATAAAAGTACTGCATTAACAACAGCGAGATATTGATGACAGCAATTATAATATGAGAATGAGGATACAATGATGCTAATTGGTAACAATTAGTTGTTTTTCATGGAGCATAGCGTAAGTTTTTACATAAAACAGATGGTATGAACTGAAGTAATGACGAATATAGTCGAACAGTTTGATAAGCTGCAAACTTCACCAGTTAGGATTGTTGATCGGAATGTAATTCAATTGCACTTTACCACGATCAACCGAAATGTGATTCAAAATTGAATTTGGTTACATTTCTTCATTCGATCACTCAATTCAATCAACGAATGCAATCAACCACTAACGACTCAGCATGCCAAATACCACATCCACCCAATAAATTTTTTTAAACGAATGAACCTCATCACAACTCCATAACTATGTGCATATTTCATCCGATGAATACTGATCGTTGTGCTGAAGCAGAATATCCCGGAGAGGCATCGCTACAATCTTTGTTCACACACATTATTTGATACAAAACAACTTATCGACAACGATCATTACCGAACTCAATGTTGTTTTGAACAGTTGCCGATTCTTCATCAAATTTTTTGCACCTGCATTATGATCTCATTAAAGTAATTCATCGAAATTGGCTAAAGCATAACATAACAACTGTCGGAATGTTTGAAGAAAACATCTCAAACCGTTACGACTGTTCAGTGACTCGCGTATCACTATTTCTGAATCTATGTAAAGTACGAGGTTAGTATCACATCATTCTCTACTATAATATGTATGTGCACACATCTACTGTTTGCTCAAATTTATACGAATAAGTTTTCGAATTCCAATTAAAAGCGCAGTTCTTACAATCGTTATTCTCATTCTTCTCTTATGAAGCATGCCGTTCAAATATTATATTAAAGCTATGCTTCATTTTATAATATTATATCGATCACATAATAATATTGTAAATATATCGTATTGCAATGAATAAGTCTTCTACGCTGATACAACATTAATATGATTATAATGATAACATTAATGAAACTAATAACAATGGCAATATTAATAATGTACGTTGTTGTTAATTAATCATGAGAGCGATCATATCAATCGGGGTTTTGCGATTATAATAATGGTATTGGATATTAATGGCATGTGAATTCATCGTTACGCGCTTTCATTTGTCAATTCTCACAGAAAATAAATTGATTTCGCTGAGCTGAATCAGCTTCACGCCTTCCCGCTTGTGAACATTCTTCAACTATGATCTCATTTTGGCTCTATTCGTGTTTTACCAAAAGAACGAACAAAAATATCGCAAACGGTTTCAGTTGATCGTTCTTTCATAGCGCTGCATTGTAATGGGACGATGAATTAACATATTAATGTATCGAATCAACCGCTTTTATTTCCTTTTATTGCATCATTTTCAGAATTATTGCGATGATTGGAGCTTATTTCTATTCTGTTATCTTCACATAAAGCAACGCTTTTATGTGATGATAAGATTTGAAAGGGGATTTTTTCCGGCAATTATTCACAAAAATAGAGAGACGCCGGAAAGCGTATTTTGACTCCCAAAAAGCAGCAGGAATTCTCGCTAGAGGATTCCTTAAAAAACTCTACCTCTCCGTGCCCTTGTGTTGTGGCTTCCCGGGAATTTCGATGAACATCAATCGAAACCTACCGATTTGTCTCGTTGGTGACCGCCGAAAAATAATTAATCTACTCACTCAAGTGTTCTTGCGCTAGGTGTTACCCTATCCTCTGTTTCGTCATTCTGTGCGTAGCAATCGTTAGGCAGACATTAGAAACAGAGGTGTCTGGAGATGACATTTGTTTCATTTTACCATTGGAAAATTAATAATAAATTGTGCCGTTCACAGCTTAATACGACATTTAAGGTAGTATTTTATGTTATTTTGTTAGATGTTTGATGTCTTATGTTAGATGCTATTTTGACAAGTAAGTTTCTTTTTTTCAAGGGATACCGCGAAAAGCGACCATTCTCGGCTGAAGAAAATCTCCTCCGTCGACATGTGTTAATCCCTCGCCGCAAATGCTGCCCCCCCTCTCCCGGTTACAGCTCTACTCCATAATGCGAAGCGATCATGATTAAAGAGACACATTCAGAGGCATGAATTTCATCAATTTTCAAATCAAGCTTAACAAAATTAAATAAATGCAGCAACACAATTGAATGAGTATCTGGCAATTGTGGAATAGAACTGGTGTTATACAGGATTCGAATCGACATTTCACACTGTACTCAAATGCAAAATGTGAACACTGATGTGACATGGTTGCTGCTGCTGCTGCTCCTGAATGATGTATGTGAATTCATAGACGGACGAGGACGCATCAGAGAACAACGCTAAAACTTTTCGACAGAATTTGATTTACAATTAGACAATATTTGAAAGAGAAATAATAAATGACACCTCAACGAGGACGGAAAGAAATGAAATGAAGAAGATGAGATCGGGTGAATGCTGTTACCGCTGTCCTTGCATGTCACATTAGCATAGAGCGACAACCATAATTGAAGTAATCAATATTGACGATGGATGCCGTATATATCGTACATTAACTTTGCAATAAACTGTTGTCATTTTGTTCCAAAAACGACTTCGTAAAAAACGGTTCACCGCACCGAATTTACATTTTATTGGGGGATTTATCTTGTTCGGTTTCATTGTAGTCCATGCACACCACCTCATAACGAAGTCGTAAAGGCTTCAATTTATGTCGTTTTTTGGAATTGTGACACCCGTTAAGGGAGAATTGGCGAGTCTTTAGGCTCTCATTACAGCAAATTTATTGCTGCAATCATTTCAGTAATTGTTGCTTATAATTGTGTGAGAGAGGGCATTCAACTGACATCTACATTATTCATATCTTACGAGTAAAGAAGCAAATTTCAGTATAGCAATTGTGGACTGAATCAACGCTGATGAAGTGGACTGGACAAGTGCACTGTTTCAATTGAGAACTGAATTATTCATGTTTTGCGATTTACTTTACAATGAGCAATTTATGAATTTGACATAACCATAATCTCATCAGAAATCTAGAATTTGGTCTGATTAAAATCATTCATGTAATACAATTCATTGCGCAAAAACATTCAAAGGCAAATCGCGTTTAATTCGGTTCTATTGACACATTCATATAACAAACAAATATCAATAATACACATATGCAATTCATGCTTGCATTATAACTGCACAACGAAATACGCGATATGCTAGTTCAGCGATTAAAATATTGAACATAATTATCACACGCCGAAAAAAAGTAATTATATGTGTTCAATTCCATCAGCAATTATGGCACTTCCATTACGTATTCGCGTGGATTTCACTTTCACTTCATCACTTACATTTCAAGCAATAATTTTGTGTCGAAGAAGTAGGCATAACTAGTCTTTATTAATCCAATCCTACACCCATAACCGCCTCCCTCGACGTTTCATTCATTCACTCTCGACAGAGAAAATTTGTATTCACGTAGGAATGCTGAATGAACTATGATTTGCTTAACGAATAAACACGTTTTTATGCAATTAGGTAGAGCGCATGAGCATAAAATTATTACAATTGGATCGAAATATGGCTAGGTTCACTCGCATACCGCAATTACACGATACTCGGACGTGCACATTCGCTCAACCTTACTGGGCGGAATTTATAGTTGCTATGTGCTCGTCGTAGTTTCTCATGAGCTGAAACACGTGTTCTTGCATCGGAATTAGTGACATATTGTTATGGAACAGACTTTTTCACATTTATGCATTCGATCCAAATATACTTCTCCATAACAACTGCCATCTGCTTCTACATGTAGTACATTTGTTTATTGAAATTATGCCACGAATAGGGAAATTTAAGAAACAGAATTGAAAATTTCAGCTCATTTCAATGCTCTGATAAGAAATCATAAATAGTGGAAGATCTTTGCCAGATTTCGTTGGTTTCAAATGCTGCACACGCTTCATACTAATTGATATGATAACGAATTCAAAATTTTTTTGGAAGTGATTTCCCTCACATTTCATTCTTCCAATGCTCACATCCTAGATACGGAATTTCAGGATAATTACGATAGAATTGTTTTGTTGGATTTCTAGGTAATATAATACAAACTGATTGCTGATCCTCAAATACTCTTTCAGTTTCCAATGTTCGCCCTAAACGGTGTTACACTGAAACACTCAGCAAGGCAGTGCAATATGACAATAGCACACTGATGAGTCTCTTCATTTGTCTCAAATGTGAAAGATTCAATGATACATCTTCACATGGAGATGCTGATCACGTTACAGTTGAAGATTATTTATGAAATGAACTCGAAATTTGTGTTGCGTAACATGAAAAGAAACCACAAGAAATCTCTTGAATGAGCAGCAGATTTCGGCGACAGATGGTGAATGGAATTGGTGACAACTCATTTTTGGATAGAACCGTAAATGGGACGTCGACTTGACGAAAAGTATAAAAAACGTATATAAGTGTGCACATAAAATCAAATTAATGAATGCAATATCAATAGCGTTTGTTGCTTGAACACACACACAACGTAACGGAAATGAGACATCAACAAAAGCACACAACTCCACTATCTTCGCCTTTCGACGAATTCGCCTTGAGCGATCATTTTTAGAAGCATTAGACCATCAGGATCGATTAACTCATATTACCTTAACATCATCTCTGCAATATCCTCGTTTATGTTGGATTGTTGAACTGGTTGAGTTGTTTCACTTTCACATTCATCAACTGTAATATTAGACAAAGTAGACTTTGAGTGAAAGATACTCATTCATGAGGAAAGAAACTTCTTCGTCCGCATAAATGATATCAACTGATGATTTCTGATTGCTAAAGTCGTTCGTTCTGTTCTGATATAACTGAATTGGATATTGAATCTGTATGAATTTTGCTGCAATCAATAGCTCATGCACCAGTGTTTGAATCAAATCCTACGAGAAAAGCACTAGCTCCATAAAGTTAGGAAGTCGGTTATATCTGCTCATTGAATTTATGATTTGCATAGAAATGCAACCAGTTCAAATATCCTCTTAAATTATGTTTATCCTTAAATGTCTTCAGAATGCGAATGACCACTAATGAAGCGTTTTAGAAAAGTGTATAAAATTCAGCAATGCAACGTTTCAAAATAACACGACAAATGTTGCGGTTCAACATTATTGCACTGCATCTGAGTCGGAAATCTGTTTATAATTTGCATCACAAATACTCTGTTCTGTTCCGCTTCAGGAGAGCGCCGTCTGTTCTTGATACGATAAAATGATCACGGTTAAATCTCTCAGATGTCGAGCAGAACAAGTCGAACCTTTATTGCTCCCTTGGATATAATCCGGAGTTGTTCGCTTTCAGCTTCCATTTCACTTGTTCTAATGCAATAAAGCAATGCTAAAATTTAGAGGCGAAATGAAACGGAGCAGATCAGCAAAGTTAGTGGCGAAGAAGCGTATTTTTGAACGTTTGCTCGCTTAGTCGTAAATCATTGGATGCTAATCTGCGGAATTGTGTTCCATTCTTACATTATCCCTCTAAGCCACTTCATCGTTGGATAAACCATCTTATCGTTTTAGGTCGCAAAAAAGACTGCCTTATTCAGGCTGATCGTTTGTTGTTTAATGTGTTGAACGTCCTAGTAGCTAGACTTTTTCGTGACATCACATCATTTTGGTTTGTTAAGAAATATTTCAAATGATAGGAAGACACTTAGAAATGAAATGGAATAATATGCTGCGTTCATGAACTTGTTTAATATTGCAGCCTTTCCGCAGAACATCCGTTAGCAAATGTCTCAGCGCAGAAAGCTAAACGAAGAAAAAGAAATCTCCTCAACATTTTCAGTTTGGCATTTGGCATTTGAAGATGGAAATTCTGATGGTAAGATTCGTGGATGGATGGAAAGATTCAGTGGGAGAAGAGTTTATGCTATAAGAGATAGCCACGTGATGAGGACGGCTGCGTTCGAACGATATGCACATTTTGATCCAGTTTTGCATGTGATCAGGCTGATTCATTATGGATCGCCAATTCTCTTACATTAGGACTTTTGTTGCTGTCGGACATTTGCTGCATATCAGCGTTCATGTGTACACATTTACTTCGGGAACTGTTAGATGATAGATCATAAATTCTAATGGTGGTCGTTCAATGCAATCAAACGAATATCATTTCTAATTTCACACGCTTTGTGAATTGCAGCCGACGGATTGATTGCACTTATGAATGAATTATTTATTCCTTTTCACTCATAATCGGTTGCACTTAGAAGGGGAAATGCTTAGCTAGGAATAGGTGACTATGATTTATGGAAGATCTACGTATCGAACAATCCCGAATATGTAACCCACTTAAATTCTACACCAGCCCTCCGCATCAGTTTTTAAGCTGTATATTTCCCTCTCAAATCGCATCTCAACCTTCACACATCGTCTCCAAGTTGTACATCGTCCGAAATAAATAATCGGTGCTATACGGCAAATTCAGTTCGAATTATACAATAACAATAGAATTATCCACATTCGTACTTACTGAAACAAAATCCTACAAATACAATTTCCTATAATGAAAAGAATACCGCACCCAAACGTGGGTCTTTCCACTCAACTCATTTTACAAGTAAATTTGTATTTTTGGCTACTCAGATATCTTTGACATTAACACCTTGGAGCAAAGATGAGGGAAATCCCTCCCCTCCCCCCCTTCCCCGAAATCCCGGATGAAGGCTTCGTTCTACATGATTTCTCGCCACCTCAGTCCTCCCGTTTTCGAGATTTCTCAGCCCAATCCCTCCAGGGTTCCGCTAAATATTAATCATGAAAATTAAAACCAAAAAGATGTCGCAACACTGTTAGCTTCGCATTTTTTTCCTTTTTTGCATTTGGGTGTTCAGAAATTCAGCTAATTTTATAAATCAGGCCAAATGGCCCAACAACCAATGTGATTTTCTAAAACAAAAAAATTTGGAAAGTGCAGCAGTGTAAAAAAATCGCGATGTCTCTGGACAAGCCTACGGATGGTGTGCGTTACATTGAATATGATGCTCTTGATATGTGTAGAATGATCGAGATAAAAAGATAGTGCATTGAACAGAGATAACAATCGATACTTAAATGTAGACAATAATAATAATTTTTGGGAGTGGATAGAAGGATTGTTGATGGGATATCATTTCAAAAGCATTAATTTTTAAGTGATGGAACATTTCGCACATTGAAACCAAAGAAGCGGTGAAGTGGATATATATATATATATATATATATATATATATATATATATATATATATATATATATATATATATATATATATATATATATATATATATATATATATATTATCCACATAATATTCACTCATTCTACCAATTCTTAGAAGACAGAGGCCCGGAGACTACTTGCAAAATTTAAGGTTGAGGTCTCATCTTAGAGGATCCTCTGACACCACAGCCCCGCTCACGGGAGCGCAATACCTCGTCCAAAAATCGTTTCGTTCCTCATCCACTAATAACAAAGTAAATATATACCAACCGTGGCCTGAATAATGAATGAGTTACACGCTGTCGAATACGAATTAGGTATTCTCCTATCTCCCGATTCTCCTGTTTATGCGTGGATGAGTTATTTACCTCCGTTCAAGTAATCATAACATGGAGCGTTCAGGAAGACTAAAAATTACTTCATTACGGACAGCAAAATGGAAGTAAAAACAAAAACACGGTGCGTGTTGAACATTTTGAGAGAATTCGATGGGAAAGAGTATCTTAAGGAGTGCATCGAGTTGAAACGAGCGGCAAACAAGTATGTATAATATATGAGTGAATTAAACTAATTTCGTTCGATTATCACAGAACCTCAGACTAATGAATGCAAAGCGAACGATCTCGATTTAAATGATCGCATCATAATAGTTGTTTCGTTAGCACTTCAATAACAAATGCATTAATAGTAAACAGCCAATCAGGATAACACTTTGATTCAACTTGAAGGTACGTATTGTTGGACATAGAAAACCGAGTATTTGACACGTTTAGAAAACTGAAAAATTTAGTGACTCAAAAAAGTATCATGATCAAATGTCCGATTACCTAGATAAAAACAAAAATAAAAATAAACTCATTTCCTAGCGGCTACGTGAAAGAGCAGTTGCACAATTATAGTAAACGATGAGTGGAATATCTTGAAAGGGAGGCAAGTGGTTTAGTGAGTTATTTGTGTTGAGATACGTTGATCAATCGAACGATGATTGAAGAGTGATATTTGAAAGTGAATTATGATTGCAATATGTCGTCAGTAAAGATGAATTGCGTGAATTATATACCCTTGGTGAGCAGATATAAACAAAACAGCGATTACATCCATCGGAGACACAGCTAAACTAATGCAAAATGACAAACATGTACATTTTTTGAAGTATTCCATGGTCTGAAGGATTGCGGATGATTTGGAACGGAAGAGATGGCTTATTGAAACGAGTTCTATGTAGTTAAATACTTGTGCTTAGTGATGAATGAGGTGGAACAGAATAAAAATAAAGATGGCTCTTCGCGGACTTTGCAACAGTATTCGTTACTTCTGTGGTACTAAGTGGCACAGTTGATAATTCAGAACCGAAGAGTTGATAATTCAGAACCGAAGAATTAGCGGCACGATACAAATGAGTGATTAGTATTCGTGCACATGCACGAATACTAATCACTCATTTGTATCGTGCCGCTAAATTAATCCAATCATTTCGTGCATAATCAATGCTCTGCTGCTATAAGAAAACGCTCAGCACGAAGTGAACTCTTGAGAAACAAAAGCATCAACAGCGTTAAGCATCAGTTTTTGACCAGATTAAGAACATAAAAAGCGTTTTGATACGAGAGTCTTTTCTGGGGTTAACAAACTGGTGGAATAAAATTTTTGAACTTTCTGGACGAATGCTTTGAAGTTGATTTTGAATGAATTTTTTCTGACAATTTAGAGAATCAGCTTCCGAATTTTAAGAGAGCTGCAAACGCAGTGTATTCTAAACCAGACATGAACGGCAAGCAATCATGAAAACATCCATTTTTACGCCTCACCCCCAGTCGTCATGCCATTTGAGATTCTGTCGTTACGCCATCGTTATGCAGCAACGTCAATTGACAGACCAAATTCAAAATCAACTTCAAAGCATTCGTCCAGAAAGTTCAAAAGTTTTATTCCACCAGTTTGTTATGCCATCGTTATGCAGCAACGTCAATTGACAGACCAAATGAGACTCTTTGATCGTTGCGCAAGTCCATCTTATCTGTAGTCCATTTTGTCGTTCCTTCATAAATTATTATTCGTTTTCTCTGAACTGAAACATCGCGCGGATGATTTTTACTTGTGAAAACGTACTTTTTTGAACGCTACATACAAGAAACAATACTCGCAATTATTATTCGGCATGCGTCCATAAATATCTTCATAAACAAGGATTACTTTCAAGAGTGCAGCCAACATTGGCGCCAGAATGTTGAGGGGTACGGAACTTGGAAACAGCTTTTGTTCTCTTCTTTTATTCAAGGAAAGGCGAAAACCAGAATGTTGGGGTGGATTTTTCTACGCTTGTTTGTTCTTCCTTCTTGCCTTCCCACCTTTTCCTCCCTCTTCCTTTCTCTCATTTTCCAGTCAGAAGAGGGGAAAGAGAGCCTCTGTACCCGTTTTGGGCTCCGATCCTGCTGCTTATTTTTTGTATGTCACACGGAATACCCTTGTGAATATTTCTCGGAAGATGTCGGATCAGTTTCAATATCTCGCGTGAGTTTGGTGGATGTGACTGGACACGACTGAGCGGCAACGCATCGCCTGTAAATATTCGTCGTCTTCGAGTGTGCTCACTGTTTCAATCGCTATTCTATGGTTTCTAAAACGGTAATACGAAAGAGAATGTCAAGCAAATATGCAACAAAACGACCAAACGAATAATGTATGCAAAATTATGAAGTCGCCTATGAAAAGATAAATGAGCATACACATAATCATAACTTACAACAACTTATAAGTTATAACGTCGATTGAACACATCAATTAGATTGTTTGCTTGCAAACAACATTATAATCAACGCGTCTTATTACATCTCAGAAAAGTATTCGCGAAATCCAATGAAGTTGCTCACATGAAATGATGTGATTGTTGCTGACTGCACGTTACGACAGAATATTCATTTCATGACGATGAAAAGCAGCTTTGAATATCAACGTTACGTAGCGCTCAGTTATTCAGTTGATGGAAAACCAAATTTATAGGACATTAATATTCAACAACATCTCGTAATGGCAAACATCAATAAATTATCCTGCTCATACAACCACGCAATTTCACACAAATATTGGAATGTGTATTAAAAATATCGTATTTTTGATCGAAAACAGCATCAAACGTCGTTTCCTACATAACATAATATACGCCCCAACTAAATTTCCAAAACCAATAATTATTTCTTGAATTCGACCAAGAAGTAGAATGCTAAAATGTCCTCGAACGTATTATTTCTGTCGAAATACGTCATTGTTGGGAGTGTGTTGCAGATTGGATTGGCTTGGTGAATCCAAAATTTAAGTAAGTTGAAAATTCGATTGTTCATTTTTTTATAACTGCGACTCAAAAAAATGTTGTCTAGGATTTGAGACGAAACAAATATGAGCGTAAAAAATTACGAAGAATGCATCCAGTTAACCAGTTACTGCTGGAACTAGAGTGAGTGTGGAAATTGTGGAATAGCTTCTGACTATTGATAACATTTCCGCCCATGAATTTTGAACGATATTTTGAGGTGTTTGCTTCGCAATTAGTGTAAGTGTTTTGGGCATTTCAGTGGGAGTGGACATTCTACTGTTGCGTTAAAGCTCATTCACTGAAAACAAGTGAGTCTTGAATGATTGATATACATCTCCTCTGACAACACCCACCGAAATTTATCCATCGAAAAAAAAAAGCAATCCGATAGGCTGTCAGTGAGGCTATCATCTGCAGAATGTTGTAGAGAAACAAGCAAACATTGCAGCCGTTCCTCTGCAAACGGGAATTATTCTTCCCGAACCTATTTCCCACTCAATTCTTCGATGAGAAGATCACTCTCCTCTGTCTTCTTCAGTAAGAGACCTTCAACAGAAATACACATACATACAATTACATGCAAAATATTGTGCTTCTTAAAGGCAGTAAAGAATGATGGTTTTCGTTCATTGCCATTACATTTGTTATTCTGAAATGATTGTTGAATACATTAGTGGAAGAACGTTTGACATCGTTTATATTGGCTGTCACTGAGCCGAATAAATCACTGCTTGATGATATCTCTTCGAATTAACTTGTCAAATTTTGGGCATCATAATATGAATATTACTTAATGCACTTGTCACTGTATTGTGGGTCGCTTTAAGAAAATGAATGATTCTTTAGAAACGCGGAAAATAGATATCTTTTCCATTTTAAACAAAAACTGCGGTCGAAACAATGTGTTTCTAGTTTTAGGGATTATTTTCAGTTTCATGAAATTCATTACAATCGTGCGTCATTCTGCAAAGCTCTAGAGCGTAATTTATTCAAAATTGAAAATCCACTGCAGAAACTCGCTCGAAATTGATCAGTCTCATTATCAGTTCAAGAGCTTAACTGACCGCATATTTCAGGATGACAATTATTTGTATGAAAAAAAATTCCGAAAATTGCACGCCTTAACCCTTTGAAAGATACCATTCCTTCTGAAAACAACTTTTATGAGATTTTTGTCCAAGAAAAACTTGTCTGAAAGATTGTCGGCCCAAACTGTTCGTTCGCCTGGGGTATCGCAGTGCGTGAATTTTGAAATTTTCATGGTCTTGCCCTATGAATTGGTGTTTTTTGATGACAAGAATTAACCTCTGTGAAGTTCATCGAAGAAAAATTAAATCAAAAAGTCGCGCTATCTGAATTGCGCGATTAGGCGACTCGGGCAAAAAATCACGTTGACTCACCGTCAATGACCATTCACACAATGTGCATTACAGTGAAATTCCGAACAAGTATTTCTATACTGAAAGATATTTTTTCTTAAATTCGCAATAAAATGTCACCCTGACACGCACACACAAACATAAATTCACTACATTGTGAAAATATGGTATATTCTCTATCATTTAATGAGTTGAACTAAATTTCACGAGAAAGCGATCACAGAAGTAAAATAAAACTAATACGAAAATACTCATGGATCCGTCGAACAGAAATAGAGATCACTTATGCTACGAATTAAATAACAATCGCCGATTCATTTGTTGCAAGCATCAATTTGCTGTGATTCATTTAGATGAGAAATACGACAGTCGATTAGTTTTGAATGAGCATCAATTTGAACGTTCATAATTTTATTGTTAATGGTGAATGCAGATTAAAGAATTCCAAATTTCTAAAATTCACAGAGTCTAATAATGATGGAGATGGCGAACAATTATCGAGAGCAGTTTCAAACGATCAGCTGATAGCTGACTAAAAGCATCATAAAAATCTGTTACTCTGACATAATCAAATACTTTCATTGAAATCATACAGTCATCGAAAGTAAAATGTAATATTTACGCTACAACCGTTCTACCGAATCCTAACCGTATCATCAAACAGTGGAAGCCCAAATCACAAAAAAAAAGATCACGTATTGGTGGGCAAAAACAAATTTCACAACACAAAGAACGCATGACTGTACACTTACCACTAACTCACTCAGTTTCATAACCAGTTACCAATAATTAACTTTTTACAACGAAATATACTTGGAGCAAGTTATAATAAAATCACACGTAGAAAGAATATGAAGAATGGAACAGGATGAATATTCACAAAGAATGCGACGAATAAAACAGGATGAATATTCACACCGATAAACACCAAAGATTTTGGATAAACGCAAGTCTGGAAACATTTATGCATGAACCATAAGTAGAACTAAGGAAATGGGTATGCTAAAGTAGAAATTGAAGAAACAGCTTATGCAAACACGTAATTGGGAAACATAGAGAAAAGCAATATGAGTGGACGGTAAAACTAGACAGTCTTCCACGATAGCTGCACAAAACGTTGCTTGAATTGACCACAAAAGCATATCACATTTGTTATTACTGATGTCGTCATAAAATTGGCATAGCACCACCTGGCACAACAAATTTCATAGAACAAATAAAATGCTGTAAGTTCCATATTTTTTCTGCACAAATTAATTCCTTTCAAGCAATAATCAGCTGCAAATAACCAACAACGTTTCATCAAGGAATCAAATCAACTTAAACGTTCGTAAATGGTGTCAAAAAATTATTACGAAAAAACATCCTTGAGATGTGAATATTTCGACGATGAATCCTTGAAGGCAATTGATATACAATAGTGGTCAAGTAGTTGCACCAAAAGTTCACGTTCATCCAGGAATTCGATCGCTTCGATTCTAAATTCCGACGGCAATCAATTACTCAAACAAGGAAACTTATCAACGAACCGCTTTTGAGCAGAACATCAAATTCTCGAATAGAAACGAAACCAGTAATATATTCTACAAGTTGACTAAATTTATATAGAAAACGAGATAGAGTTGCTTCATAAGTCACTAAAATTCAGCTGATTGATCTACCTGAGATGAGGCAATAAATCATGAAATGCACACCTGGTAACTTCATTTTTTGGCAGCTTCGTTTTATAAATCTCACTCATCGTCCATATATTCACACTCTCCCATTTGTTGTCCAGAAAACTGAAAGAACGTGGAAACACCACTGATTAATAAGTACGCACACGACCATATAAAAAAGAATACGACAAAATCCTTTATTTTTGTGCGCGTTTGCAAAAATATTAGTACAAATTACCAACCGCTGTTTCTGAGATTCGAGACTTTTACAAGACGAAAGACCCGGCAAAATAATTCCGCGCTGTTGTAGATTTCTCTCCATCACTCCACCAAATGTATCGCCCATTTCAACCTGATTGACATTTAATTGATCGCGCAATACAAGTGAAAGATCCACAATGAAGGCATTCGCTCTAGAGCTTCAACAATTTCCAATTATAATCCACCTTCAACCGATGATGTCGGTGATGAACGCTACATAAACTCCCTTCAGTAGTTCACGTGTTCAATGTCTCTCCGATGTAATGCGATGAAATAAATGAATATCGATAATTTTTTAGAGCGTCATATAATGTGATTCTAAACTGTGTTCCATTTTTATACCAAAAATCATGTCGGGTAAATAAGCAAACCAACGTGACGACAATTTTAGGAAGCTCGATTCATGTAAAATGAGGATGATCGATAATTAAGTGCTTGAAACACACTTGTTCATAATTGACAAAGAGTGCCGTTTTGAACCAAGTGGCAATTTCGTTGAGCAGTTGGCCACTATGCATCGCACTCATATACACCAGAACACACTCGGCAATGAACAGCGTCGGCATATCGAAATCAAGACCGGATGCCTCAAGTTTGCTCTTCAGTTCCTTCGGTTGCCGCAAATCGGCACCTAACAGCTGATAATCACCCGCATGCAGATCCGAGTGTTCAAATTCACTAGCTGCAAGCAAACTACGGTCACTTCATTTAGAATATGATCTCTAAATGAATACAATGGCAAAATTTTATAACGAGACGAAACAATGATGAAGATACTAACATAAATGTACTCTGCAGTATTACCAGGGCTGAGAGTACGAACTCAGAAATTTGAGCAACAGACGATGAGCAAACAAAATGGATTGATCGTTATTGTGAATAATAGACTTAACAACAAAAAGAAAACAAACGTTTTTCTGAGAACATGGCTACTAGATCTGGTGAACCCGGCTTACGAATCTGACGAATTTTCTTCGCAGTCACCGAGCTAAAGTCGACTTCGACATATTTATGGAATTTGGCTTTCGAGTCTTTCAAACGCCAATAAAGTGTATCGAATCCTGAACCAATACTCACAATTTGGCACGACGGTCCAGCTAACTACAAATAAACAACAAAAAGCATACAAAACAACTGATCTGTCAATTAATACTCTTCGCAAATCATATCAAAACAACGATTCAATATTATCATTTGAAATACTGTGATGACTTTGATTCATTTGAAATACTACAATGAAGTAAGTTCATTTGACAATAAATAAAGCTCACTTGATGCAACAAAAATCACCTTAATGAAGCTGTCAACAATCTGCCTAATTGTCATGACCCTCGCCCAATAACCACGCGATATTTCCGGATCACGATGCGCGTTGAAGTCCTCACACGCAAGCACGAAACGTTTCACGAATTCATCTTCGTAGTATTTCAGCTGAAACATCCGAATGAGCACCATCATATCTGCTTAACGCCTCCATTGATTTGTTCATTTATCAGTTCCATCTGATCAGTTGTGATCACTGATGAATGCGGAAACACGTTTGCAAATGTCACCTTAACTGCAGCGTACTTGCATTCGGTCGCATCGTCGTTTGTCTTTTGCACTGAATAATCATCTGAAATCGATGCTGAGCGACGCCTGAATCCCACTTGAGCGCTCAAATTACCATCACCTAATTCGGCTTCTCGTTCCATCTTTGTTTCACTTCCCTGAATTTTAACCACTTCATTTCGAAGGAAACTTCAAACGAATTGAAATTATTGATCGCTTCTTCTATGGTACCTTCCCAGGTCACATATCGAAACACAGTCCGCCTGGGCCTCGACAGTGTTGAATTCTTATTCTGCAATGTGAATTTCCAAGATTCGATGCACTAAAATAATTTAAATTGAGACGATGACAAAATATCGTCCGAAAGTTTAAGTAGTGAGAATTCGATTCGAACGATTCATCAAAACAAATCGAAAAAACGATCGGATAAAATTTATTGAAATAACAACATGAATAACGATCACAACAACAACAACTACAACAATAAATCATAACGACGAAATCAACAATGAGAAAACATCAACAAAAATGGTCTTTCGACGAATACCTCCTTTAGTGAAGTCAGCATCTAATCACACCAAAAATTATTCCAACAAACGTTTCCAACTATGGGTTAAGAACTTCCATTAGTACATACCAACGGATGCGAGCACATTCTAGTGTGAGCGAAAAAACAAAGGTCGACAACCACTGACATAGCATAATTAATTCCAAACTCAGATCAGTAATGCAGATATAATACACATTGTCGATGAAAGGTGTAAATTGATCAGTTACACAAAAATTACATTACATTCGTGTTACTCCCCAAAAAAATGGAGCGTGAACGAGGGTGTGTGCCACACGAACATTTCACGCAATATCCGTAAAATGTTCAATAATTAAGAAGTTGATGATGAGAAAATTAAACAGCAACAGAAAAAACTGGGCAAGAATATATTCTCGCGTATGCTCCATCAGTTAGCATTAGCACATACAAGAACAAATGCTTAAAAGCAAAGTCAGTGAGATATGCGAGAAATTTGTCGAGACTGCTCGGAATCGCATCGGATTATGCGTCTTCTAGGAGCTGATGCAGGACACATTAAACGGAACTATGGCTCGCCTTCGGAATGGTAATAGTCTGCTTAATACGATAGATCCAGGGTACGAATATTGTGTGCATACACAGAAATATTCAATGGGTAAAAAAGTGAAATTTTACTGGCAACAAAACTACTCACTGGTATTCATTTGACCACAGTGTAATTCCAAATAAGAATATATTTTAATGAGTTGAATGATGAAACAATAACAAGAGTGAGATTATATGTTAGAAAGCGTTACGCAAATCCATCTGTTCTAAGCGAATGCGTTTAAGAGATTTGAACACAGAACATTCATATTATTCTACAGAAATCATGGCTAAAAATATCCCAGCTCACGCTATTCGAAGGTGGATGACAGATGAATTAATCACAGAAAGCACCATGATGATGCACTCATGACCTAGCCATTCTCATTCACTTCTTGCTTTATTCTGCGTCCATCAACTTTTTGTGAATCATTCTCTTCTTTTTCTTCAGACTCATTCGCAACATTCTCTGTGTTCTGCTGTTCGTCAATAGACTTCCTCATCGATATGTCACACTTGAGTTCAATCTCTTCTTGCTTTATTGCTTTATTTCCAACTTTTTCATCTGTTTGCAACTCCGCACTACTCGACATGGTGACATTTTCTGGACCCTCACCGTTTGCAATTTTCTGCAATTGAATTCAACGACGTTCAAATGATGTACTGATACACATTCGAAAATAAACCGCAAATACAATATTGTGACCAAAAAATCACGATTAAGCTCCAACGATAAGAAATCACTGTCTGGCTTATAGCAATCTACAAATTCACAACAAAACAAAATTATCTGCATTAATCTATTGCAGATGATCGGTGTGGTTTATGTAATTGCAAACTAACCGTTGCAATGCTTGATGCCATAGAAAGTGGTGATTTTTGTGGAATTTCTTCATCCTCAGGATTGATCGTATAATCGTGTTTTATTAAATCCGCCAACCAATTCATCATACTAAATCAATGAAGAAACATCAGCATAAGCTATTATTAAGTGAATATCAATAAACTGGTGACAAACGGTTTATCATAATACGGGTACTCATTGCATAATAGTGAAACATTTCTGTGTGCATATCCACTCCTTAAAAGTATGTGAACTTACGACTGCGATTCAATTTCTTGTCGCAACATTTCACGAACAATCAATCGATGTCGAACGTCTTTGATTTTCGCTTCAATTTCTTCACCCCAATCGTTTAACGTTTCATGTGTTTTCGAAAATTTCCTATCGTAATTCTCGTAATGAATCTGTTCAAGCAACAGGCCCAAACCAGGCGCTTTCGGTACGTCCATCTGGAAATCAGTCAAATTATACGACAGCTGCTGAGAACGGAACTGGCTTTATCAATAAAAATAAATGACGTATTAAACACTTACTCGTGTGCTCTCAAATGACCTTTGGATATCACTTTTATAGAGGAAACCTCGCGAGATTGCAATGACCATACCTTAAATGGGTGGCGTCTTCAAGCAACCAACAAAATGATTTACGCAAAGCAAAATAAATGCTTCATTTTGTTGTCCTAATCATTAACACAAAATAGATTCAATTATTTCACTACAATATATCAAAATGGAAATTCCACTCTATGACTACGTATTGCAAAGCAGAGAAAATAGTAAAATACCGGCTTTTGAAAGAATTTCTGACCGATACTGGTGATGAAATTACGATTCACACTGTGTCAGCCAACATCAGCATAGTTTTATCAATTCCAAGCGTTAATCACTAGTTGCTTGCATTCAATTTGACATTCAGAACAGAGTGAACGTTTCAGGTGAAATCATTCGACAAATTTCGTAAGCTAGACGAAATAATTTAGTAGACAGATGAAACACTCACCAATCATTTTACGTATTTGATGAAGCATGAAGCTCTGCCCTTTTATTTTAATTGTCATAAATTCAACATCCTCTTTACGCAACTCATTTCTGTACAAGAATCGTTCATCACATTTGAACGATATTATATAACGAAAACAACTTTTATCGGTGTATTCTCTGAAATACTTCCTTTCAGCATTACTTCAAATGTGAGGCATTCAGTTTATTCGGTTCAAGTCACCTGTAACAGAACATGCTTTCATGAGACTAACGATTTCGTTCAGAACACCCTAGTAACTCTGCAAAAGAACCAACTTTTTCGAAGTGTAATTGAAGAAATTATGCGTTCCAACGAATATTTTCAGCAAATTATCGATTTCATTTACAGTTTCATCGCTTATTCGATATGCACTATTCGTTAACTACAAATACTTCATTAAGCTGAACAAGTTTTGGGCAAATCAAAATTTCGAAATTATTGGACCTGATAGCTAAAACCGATACGCGATTACAGTTACCAATTGAAATATCACTCTCAAAACGAACATCATAATAACATTCAAAAACGTGAAATTAATATTTATAATTTTGCTTGATGATAAGACGGTCGTATTCTTAAACGATTGGAAACACAAACATCAAATTGTCAGAATTCAACCAACGAACCTCGTCGACCTGAGCGAAAGCATAGGTTGGTAGCGTGTAGGAATACGTTCGTGAGTCACAATCTTTTTGCGAATTGAACGTTCTCGTGGCCCGTCTGCAAATTGGTCCATTTCTGCGTCAATTTATACAGGTATTTACAAGAAAATAAACCTACGTTGTGTGAATGAATCTTGTTATGCAGCACTACAGTTTTTCTTCGATATGCCAGTGGTTCTCATGGAAGGTGATTAGCCCCTAATGGAAAATTTGAACTTATCGAGGGAATTGAGAAGTTGTGAAATAATTGTTGATTGATCCTTTTTCGATGATTCCTCCAATAAAATTTTCGTAATGCTTGTTTGATCAAAAACAACCGATTTGTTTCGTAGTACAACAAAGTTTTGACGGAAACTTTTCATATGGAACACTTTGCTAATTTCCTTCTAATTTATCGCCAATAACTAATGACTGTCAGAAAAATGAGAAACTCAGTTCTATATTGTTGGGAGGAGAGCAAAGCAGTCCATCATACAACGAGATGAAAGTGTAGAGCGCAAGAATGTCGGAATCACTTCCACATGTGCTCAGAAATTGTTTTCCGGAACAAATGCAAGTGCTGTTTGAACAGGACTTGCATTTGTTTGAACAGGCAGTGTGACGATGAATATCAAAATCTTGCCTTATACCCATAACTCGAATATCATTGGGTAGAATCTTATTCAGCTCATCGGGTCCTCTTTTCGGCAGTTCTTCATCCAAGTCTAAGATCATTGAGCACATCTGAATGGTGAGTGGCTGTTTGTGGATGAGAATTCATTCAAATCTTATCCGAAAAAATGTTAGAATGAACATCGGGAAACAAGTGAACGAAGAAAGCAAAATCTTAGTTCAACTGAAGAATGGTTACCTGTCTCACAGCAGATACGGCACGGTCGGTTCGAGCGGCCCGTTGGAATTTAAATATATTCGGTTTCAAGGCCTCCTCAGCTGTGATCAAATTATATTTCTGCATGGCGTTCATCAGGCGTCCTTCTATTGTTGGTGCATCTTTTTGAATCTGAAATTTGGTAATTACTCACTGAACTAGATTATGCAGGATTCCGCCTCGAATTCTGCACGCTTAGCGGCAGCACCGAAAAATGAAGGATCTTACTACTTGAAAGAATAGAAAGGTGAAAAGTGATCACCTGCATTCCACAGTAATTCTTTCCTTGGTAGGCAATCAACATCGCATAACGTACTTTTTTCTTCCATTTCTTCTTTGCTGGTGGTTCACCTTAATATAATTACAGAACAATTAATTTACAATTTTAATGCGAACGATAAAAGAGAAATGTCAGTCACATTGAACTAACCATCCAATTCAGCTGAATATGCAGTTTGTGGACGCTTCTCACATTCAACTGCAACCGTTTTCGTGATTTCCTTCGATACTTCTAACGATGACGAGCAAACTTCTTTGAGTTCATCCATAACACGACGTGAGATCCTTTGAATCAACTTGAGCATAAAAAAAAAACTTTAATTCTGTTGTTTAGGACATGGGGGAAGGAAGTGTGGTCTAACGCATATAGAACATCGCATACGTAAGGACATTCTGCCACAGCTCTTTCCCCATATTAGCAACTGCTCTCGGAGAAGTGTTTCAAGTGTACTAATATGGTCGACTTTCTGAACGTATCTCAGGGGTTGGGAAAAAAGAAGCCAAATTGCACTTTCGTACGCGCACGGGCCCGAATGTTCAAAGGTGAGAGAAGGAGAGGAAAACGCTTCGTAAAAGCGCACAAAATGAACGGAATGAATGTAGCCGTGAAATCTAATAACAAAAAATCGTCGTAGCACAACCTTCGCGTTTGATTCCAAATTTAATTCTCTACAAGCACAGAAAGTTTCAGGAAAATTCATTGTCTAGTTTTCGAGATTGTAACTTAAAATGAACCCTCAATAGCAAAAATAATGCCTTTGCAAGCAATTGAAATGGAAAAAGTGCTGGAACAGAAAAGTGATCGGTCAATGACAAGTAATCCATTTAAAAGAGAATATGATGCTGATCGAATACGAAACTGATCCCGCTCTCCCTATCAAAATTGCAAAAAAATCGCTCGCTGCATTCATTTTTATCGCGGTCATTATCACCAATAAGTTTTGATCATCACCATCATCATTAGTTTCTATGCATTGATAAATTATTCTTCAATAGATCATCACATTCAGCTGGTGGGAATTTTGAAATATTTGATTTGGCGAAACCGAATTTAAATATTCCCGAAGCGGGAATACGCCCAAAGCGAAATGTATAAAAGGGTTCTTTTTCATAGCATAACTTAATTCCAGTTCGATGAAATCGGTGAGTATTGCTGCTCGTTCGATACGGTTAATATGGTTGATAATAAAGTGGTTAATATGGTTAATAATATATCATTATGGTTAATGGTTAATAATATATCAATAAACGGTTATACGAAATACCAAATTATGGTGGTTATTACATGATTAATATCTGGATATATGGCTCTATAGTGAATTATAATGGGACAATATATTACTACGATATGACTATATGTCTACGTGGTTATATGGTTGTATTCTAAGATGGATATTTACAAGAACGATACGTGATGACCGGACGACAATGACGGATCGTTGGTTTAACACGGATTAACGACGTGATGGGTCAACACTTACATAAGCCTCAATAAATCCGAGGTATCAGTTGATATTATCTATTCAATTAATTGCTCATATGGTGCAACATGAGAAAGTAATGCAATAACTATAATCAACGTGGTAGAATAATGAAGTATCGATAAAATAAACACAATTCATGCGGATGGAATCAGTCGATGATTATTTGAGTTTGAGTGATTCTATTTCAGAGTATACAGTTGGTATCGTCACTGTGCGGAATACTTTTATGTAATAGACATTGAGATGAAAACAGTGATGTTGTAGTTACTAGATAATGTCAATGTTTCAATTTCAATACATCTTCTGGATTTGATACAATATTTTCGCATTTTCAGGCTTTCGCCGGTTCTCTCTCTCTTCCTCTCTCTCCCTTTTCTCTCTCTCTTCCTCTCTCTCTCCCTCTCTCTCTTTTTCTCTCTCTCTTTCTTCTCCTCCATTCTCTTTCTCCTTTGTTCGCCGGATGGACGACTGGACGTGCGACGAGGACGGACGATGGTGCGAAGCCGGTTCTCTCTCTCTCACTCTCTCTCTCTTTGTTCTTTTGTTCGCTGGATGGACGACTGGACGGACGACGGACGGACGGACGATGGCGCAGCCGGATCTCTCTCTCTTCCTCTTTGTTTCCTTTCCCTTAAGGTCTTTGAGCGGGGAGAGGGGGTTAGGGGTCCTACAGCACGCCTCTCCGGCTGGTTCGCCGGCACCACCCCCTTTCCTGTCCCTCTCCCGACCCTCACCCCTCCTCCCCTTTCTTTCTCCCCTTCCCGCTGAACTCTCTGCCCTCTGGGCAGAGAGGGAGGCGGGAAGGGGGGAGGAGGGTGAGGGAAGGGCGAGGGATAAGGAGAGGGGGTATCGCCGGCGACCAGTCGGAGAGGCGTGAGGTAGGGCTCATCGGGACTTTAACATGAGCCATGAGATAGAATTTTTTGGGGGTCGTTTTGAGGTAAGCCTTGTCTTCGAGCGTCTTCTTCTCCGTCTTGAGCATGAGTGAGTTTGACATGAGCGTCTTCTTGTCTGTCTTGAGCTTTGAGCTGAGTGAGCTTGACTGAGCATGACTGTCTTTTAATTGTCTGTCTTGAGTTCGGTAAGCTTATGCCCCGTCTTTTCCGCTGTGGCCACGGTTGGCCTTTTGAGGTTTGGAACCTTCTTTCCTCTTCTACAGGTTCCTGCCTCAGCAGCAAAAAAACATTTTTAATCTAGCCACTGAGTTGGCTTGACTGGCAAAACAGCTAGTCAAACCAGCTTAGCGCCGGTCCCCAGCCCGGACAAATAGAGAGGGAAAATGTTCTATTGCTTCATTTTCAGATGTATCATATCAAGTGTCGAATTTCGAAACTGCTACTACTTTAATGGATTCAACTGAAATCAATATAAACTAATCAAGCGACAACGACTATCATATATAGATATAATCACGGCTATCATATGTAAACGATAATAAATACCAATATTCAATACGTCTTCAACGGCTATCACATATAATCACGACTATCATATATAATCAAACGAATACGAACCACACAAGTAAGACAATACGAGTCACATAATCAATACTGTCAACTGGATATCAATATAAACTCAAAAACTGTAATATCATGTTGAATTTTGAAAGCTGAATATGACTTCAGGCTATCTGGATTATAATGAGTATCAGTGGTTAGCGGATAATGATGACGATTAACCGTATGGATTACAATTATAGCATTATAATAACATTAAATTGTATTATAAGTTGGATGTTGCACATAAAGAAACATTTTCAGATGTATCATATCAAGTGTCGAACGTTCTACATACTACATTATAACGTTCTACATACTACAAACATAAACTACAGGTCGTAACTACATAGCATACTACATACTGCAAATAATATCCTACTTGTTATGTACGAATGACAGAAGTTTTTAATTCTGCCGTTGATGACAAATAATTCCACCAGCTTAATATAGTTCAGATTGCTAAAATCAAAACGGCATCTAGTTGGCACACATTTTCATAGTTGAAGTCAGACGGAACAAATTGTGAAAACGAGAACATGATATGCATGTTTATCACCCCGTACATGCAACATTAGCAACTCGAATCGTAGTTAATGATGTTACTGTTACTAGGTGATATTTTTTGATTTAATATGCATAATGTTTGACGATTCTACTCGGTTCCTTTCAGGAATTCGATCGGTGTAAATCGCAAATTATATTTACCATACTTATATCATTATAATTTAAGATTATAATCAAAACTACGATCAAAATCAGAAATATAATCAAAAATTACGATGAAGTCAATCAAAAATCAAAATAATATCATTCAAACAATATTACCCTCGAACAAATCGAAGCTGAATGATTTGCCACAGAGCGGGAAGCGACCAGAGCAAGTGATGTGACGTCATATAAGCCGCAAAACGTTTTAAGACTTCTCATCATATCATCAGTCATTCGAACGTAATGATTCCATGATATCTTTCCATTCTATCCATGTTTCTAACCATATCCATGACCATTTTCATCATTTTCATCCGAAAACATTCGAAAACAATAGTTGTTTCAATGATTTCTGATTAAAAAATTCCATGATATCTTTCCATCTGATATCAACTTATGTCCATATTCCGGATCTAAATATAAAAAAATTCCGGATCTAAAATGTCCATAAAATCTTATTATCAAAACCCTCTTTCGAAAACATTCAAAAATCCTTCTTTCGAAAACTTTCTCAATGATTCTTTCCAGAATTTCTGATTTTCAAATTGCATGGAATCTTTCTTCCCGGAACTAAAATTTCCATACAATCATGCAATCAAAACTTTCTTTCGAAAATATTCAAAAATCTTTCTTTCGAAAACTTTCTCAATAATTCTTTCCACAACTTCTGATTCTTAATTGCATGGAATCCTTCTTTCCGCAACTAAATTTTCATAGAATCTTACAATCAAAACTTTCTCACAAAAACTTTCTCAATGATTCTTTCAACAAATTCTGGTTCTCGAATTGCATGGAATCTTTTTTTCCGGAACTGAAATTTCCACAAAACCTTACTGTCAAGACTTTCTTTCGAAAATTTTAAAAATCTTTCGACCGAAATCTTTCTCAATGATTCTTTCCACAAATTCTGGTTCTCGAATTGCATGGAATCTTTCTTTCCGGAACTAAAATTTCCATGCAATCTTACAATGAAAACTCTGTTACGAAAACATTCAAAAATCCTTCTTTTGAAAGTTCTGTTAATGATTCCTTCCAGAATTTCCGATTTTAAAATTGCATGGAATCTTTCTTACCGGATTTAAAATTTTCATACCATCTTATTATCTAAACTTTCTTTCGAAAACTTTCTCAATGATTCGTTCCACAATTTCTGATTTTCAAATAGCATGGAATCTTTCTTTCCGGGTCCAAAATTTCCACGAAATCTTACCATCAGAACATTGTTTCGCAAACTTTCATAAATCTTTCTTTCGAAAATTTTAAAAATCTTTCGACCGAAAACTTTCTCAATGATTCTTTCCACAAATTCTGGTTCTCGAATTGCATGGAATCTTTCTTTCCGGAACTAAAATTTCCATGCAATCTTACAATGAAAACTCTGTTACGAAAACGTTCAAAAATCCTTCTTTCGAAAGTTCTGTTAATGATTCCTTCCACAATTTCTGATTTTCAAATTGCATGGAATCTTTCTTTCCGGAACTAAAATTTCCATAAAACCTTACTGTCAAGACTTTCTTTCGAAAATTTTCAAAAATCTTTCTTCCAAAACTTTCTCAATGATTCTTTCCACAACTTCTGATTCTTAATTGCATGGAATCCTTCTTTCCGCAACTAAATTTTCATAGAATCTTACAATCAAAACTTTCTTACGAAAACTTTCTCAATGATTCTTTCCACAAATTCTGGTTCTCGAATTGCATGGAATCTTTTTTTCCTGAACTAAAATTTCCATAAAACCTTACTGTCAAGACTTTCTTTCGAAAATTTTAAAAACCTTTCGAAATCTTTCTCAATGATTCTTTCCACAAATTCTGGTTTTCGAATTGCATGGAATCTTTCTTACCGGATTTAAAATTTTCATACCATCTTACTATCTAAACTTTCTTTCGAAAACTTTCTCAATGATTCGTTCCACAATTTCTGATTTTCAAATAGCATGGAATCTTTCTTTCCGGGTCCAAAATTTCCATAGAATCTTACAATAAATAAGATTCTTACGAAAACTTTCTCAATGATTCTTTCTAAAATTTCTGATTTTCAAATTGCATGGAATCTTTCTTTCCGGAGCTGAAATTTCCATAAAATCCCTCTATCAAATCTTTCTTTCGAAAACTTTCTCAATGGATCTTTCCAAAATTTCCTATTTTTAAATTGCATGGAATAGTTCAAACTTAAAACACATCCAACTTCAATCACACTGTATTTGTACTAATCTGTATGTACAAGAGTGCAGTAATATATATATATATATATATATTCAGTAATATATATACTCTATATTCAGGCTAATGGTATCCCCAAGTCTGCACATGCCTTTTCTCTTAACTGTCAGGTTCTCCAGTTTCTTCGGTTTCAGAAAAGTATGATGTTGTGGGAGGATTTTGCTCACTGTTCCGATATTGACGATCATTTCGATGTATACATGCAGGAATAGTTTATATTATTCATTGAGCAGTTTTGTTAATGTTGTTCTTAAGTA